>SJYC01027499.1:0-16939 GCA_006408675.1 Madoqua kirkii | reverse complement strand
TTTTTTTTTTTGTGGGGATGGCATGGGTTAGATACTCTGAGGCCTGTGGGATCTTCCCGGGTCAGGGATTGAACCCAGTCTCCTGCTTTGGTAGGTGAATTGTTTACCACTGACCCACCGGGAAGGCCCTGATGTGCGTTTTCCTAAAAGAACATTTATTTGGCTGAATTGGGCGTTAGTTGTCACTTGTCGCCGGCCAGACCATGGCAACCCACTGCAGTACTCTTGCTTGGAAAACCCCATGGGCAGAGGAGCCCCGTGACTCCAGCGTGAGAGGAGAGAGCGCACACCGCAGAATGAAATTCTCTTCTGCCCGTGGCAGGCGGAGGGAAGCGTCCTTATCAAGCCTGCGGGGGTTCCCCCCGCCCCACACTGGCCGCTAGAAATGGACGTTTTAATCTTTCTAACAGGTTTCCTCCGTTTTTCGATGACAACGCCTTTGGCATCTATCAGAAGATTCTTGCCGGCAAGATAGACTTCCCCAGACATTTGGAGTTCAGTGTCAAGTAAGTCAGCCGTCCTCTCTGGTCTTCGGGGGCGTTTGTTTCTAAAGCCCGTGACAGACCCCGGTGCAGGCGCCCTGCCCAGCTGGGTGCCATCCTGCTTTGTTCCTCTGAGCTCAGCTGACGCTCTTTGGGTGGGTCATCCCCCCCCCCCAACCCCGAAAACAAAAGCTTTTCCTGACTCTGCTGGGATGCCACTTCCTCTCTTCGAGACTCGCAGCCATATTTTACATCTTTTGAGAGAATGCGTGTATTTATCATTAAAAGGGGAAAGCTTTTCATGACTCTGCTGGGATGCCACTTCCTCTCTTCGCGACTCGCAGCCGTATTTTACATCTTTTGAGAGAATGCGTGTATTTATCGTTAGCAAATAAAGGCTGTTTGTCATATTGAATAAGGAAGCAGCTTTGTTATTCGAAAATAACGCCCTGTTCCTCCCAGCTAGTTTGGTGGCGGGTGTGGGCGTCCATGACTTAGGATGACTTTGCACGCTAAGTCGCTGCAATCCTGTCCGACTCTTGGCGACCCCATGGACTGCAGCCCGCCAGGCTCCTCTGTCCGTGGGATTCTCCAGGCGAGAATACTGGAGTGGGTTGCCGTTCCCTCCTCCAGGGGGTCTTCCCGAGCCAGGGATCAAACCAGGGTCTCCTGCCTCTCCTGGGTTGGCAGGCAGATTCTATACTACTGAGCTACCGGGGAACCCTTGTATAATGTCTAAGTACTGTGAGTGAGTACATTACTTAAATAAATAAAAGTTTTCAGGGGGAAATAAAAGGAAATGATTTCTTGAAACACGCTTTGACGTAATGGTGTTGAATCCTCATCTGTGGTGTGAATGCAGGCTTCTCCATCCTCCTGTGTTGTGATTTTTGTTGTTGTTGAGTCGCTCAGTCGTGTCAGACTCTTTGCGACTCCATGGACTGCAGCATGCTAGGCTTCCCTGTCCATCACCATCTGCTGGAGCTTACTCAAACTCATATCCACTGAGTCGGTGATGCCATCCAACCATCTCATCTTCTGTCGACCCCTTCTCCTCCAGCCTTCAGTCTTTCCCAGCATCAGGGTCTTTTCTAATGAGTCAGTTCTTTGCATCACGTGGCCAAAGTATTGGAGCTTCATCCTCCATCCTTCTGATGAATGTTCAGCGTTAAACTCCAGTGAGTCAGTATTCTGATACCATCTGCTATTTAGAAGGAAAATCTCAGTGACCCAGCACACACAAAAATACTCCTCTTGCTCCCGGGATGGCAAGGAGTCCAGACAAGAATCCCACAGTTAAGTAGACCGACCGGGCAAAGCGTGACGACTGATTTTGGTAGAGTCACACATTGGGTACTTGGCCGGGGTTGGCCTGGCAGGTACATTTGAAATGAAGGTCAGACATCCCCAGGGCCGACTGGGTTTCTCCAGCTCATGTTCAAAGGCTGTTCATCTCTACGAAGATTTGATGAACCTCTGCGCCTGAGCTGGGTTGCAACTCTGCATCACGTAACTTGTTTAGGTTATGTAAGGAACAGAAAATGATGAGAAAGGGCCTTCCCAGGTGAAGCTAGTTGTGAAGAACCCGCCCGCCAATTCAGCAGACATCATAAGAGACGCAGGTTCGATCCCTGGGTCAGGGAAGATCCCCCTGGAGGAGGAAACGGCAACCCACTCCAGAATTCTCGCCTGGAGAATCCCACGGACAGAGGAGCCTGGCGGGCTGCAGTCCGTAGCGTCAAAGAGAGTCAGACGGGACTGGAGCGACCTAGCACTCAACAGTGGTGAGAAAGGCGAGCAGACGCTTAGCCAACGTGAAGACGGAATCACGGAATCACGGGGCGGGTGTCTTTGTCGTATGGTGTGGATTTTATTGCTGTTGGCCTGCCGTGTTTGCGTGGGTCCATATCAACGTATCTGTGTTTCTGTCCCCTTGCCCATCCCTCCCCGCGCCAACAGGGACCTCATCAGGAAGCTGCTTGTTACGGACAGAACGAGGAGGCTGGGAAATATGAAGGTCAGTGTTTGTGTCCCTGTGTGTGGAACGGTGGCGCCCTCCCGCGTGAGGTTCCTGGTGAAAAGTGCCTGCCAGCGCAGGGGACGCGTTCCATCCCTGGGTCGGGAAGATCCCTTGGAGTGGGGCATGGCAACCCACCCCAGTATTCTTGGGCTTCCCTGGGGCCTCAGCTGGGAAAGAATCTGCCTACCATGCGGGAGACCTCGGTTCAATCCCTGGGTCGGGAAGATCCCCTGGAGGAGGGCATGGCAACCCACTCCAGTATTCTTGGGCTTCCCTGGGGCCTCAGCTGGGAAAGAATCTGCGTACAATGCGGGAGACCTCAGTTCCATCCCTGGGTTGGGAAGATCCCCTGGAGAAGGGGAAGGCAACCCACCCCAGTCTTCTCACCTGGAGAATCTCCCTGGACAGAGGAGCCTGGAGGGCTACAGTCCACGAGGGTCGCGAAGAGTCGGACACGACCGAACATCTCGGCACGTATTAAGTGCTACTCCCTTTAAATGCCTCTCATCTGACTTGAGGCATGTCAACAGTGGCAGAACGGTCTTACCCTTTCATTGGCCAGATTTCAGATTTGATTGACCCAGAATCGGGTCTCCTCATCTCTCCAAAGAAGTTAGTGACTCAGCAGTGATCTATAAGTTAACTAATCATCGCTTTCTTTATTTACTTATATATATTTTTTGTTTGTTTCTGAATATTTTTTAAAATTTTCATTGATGGATAATTGCTTTACGATATTCTGTTGGTTTCTGCCACACGTGAGCCCGAGTCGGCCAGAGGGATACCCATGTTCCCTTCCCCCTTGAACCTCCCTCTCGTCATTCACGTGCCGTGCAGTTTACCCCTTTAAAATCCGACAGTCGGATGGCTTGCGACATGTTGGCAAAATGATGCCCCCATCACCACAGTTTCAAAGAACAGGTTCGTTCCTTCCGAAAGAACCCAGTAACCTGTAGCTAGCAGTTCTCGGAGGTTTCCGGACTTCCCTGGAGGCCCAGAGCTTAAGATTCCAAGCTTCCGCGGCAGGCGCCGCGGTTCCAATCCCGGGTTGGGGAATTAAAATCCCGCACGCTGCAGATCTTTAAACAAAAGAAAAAGAAAAACGCATCTCTCAAGTGTGACATCCTCGATTTGCATTTAAGTCACGTGACTTAATCTCTGGGCCGAGGTGAGCAAACGACATCATTTTGTGCACCTCAGTTTATACGTTTGTAAAAGTAGGTCAGGTGGTAAAGCTTCCCGCCTGCCGTGCGGGAGACCCGGGTTCTGTGCCTGAATCGGGCGGACCCCCTGGAGAAGGGAATGGCAACCCACTCCAGTCTTCTTGTGTGGAGAATCCCCGTGGACAGGGGAGCCTGGCGGGGCTACAGTCCATAGGGTCGCAAACAGCTGGACACGACTGAGCGACTGACACACTCACAGCTGAGCGTAGCCTCAGCTGAGGGCAGTTGTCAAGGTGAAAATCCCACTTTCCGCTGGGAGGGCCTGAACCATGATTACCCTGGGGCCTTTGTGGCGCTCTGCGCATGAACAGCGTGCTCTTGCTGTTTAGTCATGAGGCGTGTCCGACTCTCTGCAAGCCCATGGAGTGTAGCCCGCCAGGCTCCTCTGTGCATGGGATTCTCCAGGCCAGAAGGCTGGAGTGGGGTGCAGCTTCCTTCTCCAGGGGACCTTCCCCACCCAGGGATGGAAGCCGCATGTCCTGCCTGGGCGGGCAGGTTCTTTTACCCCTGAGCCACCGAGAAGCCTGAACTCCATAGTGCGTTTCTTGGTATAATGACCGAAAGCATCTAAGGACACTCACACGCCTTCAGTGGTGGTTTTATCTGGGGACAAAGCCTCGAGTCAGAGCGAGCCCGTGTTTCTCTCTGTGTGGCGTCGTCCCGAGCTTGTCTGTGCTCCGTGCGCTCCCGTCCCGCCGGCCTTCTCTGCGCTGCTGACGGCTGTTCCTCTTTGCAGAACGGAGCCGAGGACGTCAAACAGCACCGGTGGTTCCGGCTCGTGGACTGGGGCGCGGTTCCCGAAAGGAAGCTGAAGGTACGGCCGTGCGGCAGGCCTGCCGGCTCACACCCGGGGAAGCCTCAAGCTCTCCTGCAGAAGACACGGGCTCCAAGTCTGTGGCTCCGTTCCTTAGGATGAGTACCTGATGAAGTGATTCAGATCATTGATAAGTGAGGTTCACACTGTCGAGAGGGAAGACCTGGGCTGAAGAGCCGGGCTTCCCCGCTGGCTCAGCTGGTAAAGAGACCTCCTGCAAGGCAGGCATCCCCGGTTCGATCCCCGAGTCAGGAAGATTCCCCCGGAGAAGGGACGGGTCAGCCAACTCCAGTGCTCTTGCCTGGAGAGTCCGGGGGACACAGGAGCCTGGGGCACTGCAGTCCATGGCTTAAAAGCACATCTGTACCTTAATTGAAAAATACAAGACAAAAGGATACCAATGTCCGTAGTGACATCAAAGGTCAGTGGTCCCAGATCCACCTAACAAGTAAAATCTTAATAAAAGTTTGAAGTGTGAGAATTCTCCGAATGTGACACAGAGCAAGAAGTGAGGCAGCGTTGTTGGAGGCAGGACACGGGAAGAGTTGCTTGATGTACAGTTTCTGCAGAGCTTCAAAGTGCAAAAAACACGCCGTGTCCAGAGTGCAGTTAAGTGAGGCATGCCTAACTGGAACGGCTTCCTGGGGCAGACTTGCTCCGTGCAGGGTTTCTGTGATCCCATGGTCTGTAGTCCGCCAGGCTCCTCTGTCCGTGGGGATTCTCCAGGCGAGAAGACTGGGGTGAGTTGCCATGCCCTCCTGCAGGCGATCTTCCCAACCCAGGGATGGAACCCAGATCTCCTGCTTTGCACATGGATTCTTTAGTGTGAGCCACCAGGGAATCCCAAGAACACTGGAGTGGATAACCTATGCTTTCTCCAAGGGTTCCTCCCAAACCAGGAATGGAATGGGCATCTCCTGCATTGCAGGTGGATTCTTTACCAGCTGAGCTATAAAGTACAATAAAACCAGGTGTGCCTGGATGTAACAACTTCCTGGTGCGGACTTGCTCCATCCAAGGTTTTTGCAAAGCTTTGATTTATAAACAAAACAAAACATAGTATCTGTATAGTGCAATAAAAACAGGCGTACCTGAATGTAACAACTTCCTGGTGCAGACTGGCAAGGTTTCTGCAAAGCTTTGATTTATTAAAAAAAGCAGACACAGTATCTGCAAAATGCGGGAAAGCTGAAGCCTGGCTGAATGGAAGCTCCCTGGTGAACGCTGTTCCTCTGTAACCGCGGCGCTGTATCTCTGCTGGTTCCTCAGCCCCCAATTGTCCCCAAGCTCTGCAGTGAGGATGACACCTCCAACTTCGAAGCCTATCCTGAGAACGACTGGACTTCTGCCCCGCCAGTGTCACAGAAAGAACTGGATGTCTTCAAGAATTTCTGAGCTCGGGACTCCCCCGCCTGGAAGGTATATCTTTTATGTATCGAGTTTTGAAATATCGAGGCACCTTTTATTTCATTCATTCCTGACGTCTCTTGAAAGTAAGTGAAAGTGTGAGTCGCTGAGTCGCGTCTGACTCTCTGTGACCCCGTGGGATCAGAGAATGCCGGTCCATGGGATTCTGCAGGCAAGAACGCTGGACTGGGTTGCCACTCCCTTCCCCAGGGTTATCTTCCCAACCCAGGGAGTGGAACCCCGGGTCGCCTGGGTTGGCAGGCAACTTGCTTACCGTCTGAGTCACCCGGCAAGGCCTGTATCAGTTGAATTCTGTTTATTTTTAAATTTCTCATTTATATATATATATTTTACATATACATGTATTTCTTCTTTCTCAAATTCTTTTCCCTTATAGGTTATTAGAGAGGACTCAGCAGAGTTCCCTGTGCTATATGGTGGGTCCTTGTGGGTTGAACTGATTTACAAAACAGAAGCTGACTTAGACTAGGAGTCTGAGCCCTGTAGTTTTTTCTTCATCCTGAAATGTTTTGTCTGATGGTGAGGTCCGGTGGCAAAGTACCGGGAAACGGGGACCCACTTTTGTTTCTGGGCTGACTCTCTTTTCAGACTGTGGACGAGATTGGGCTAGTTGTATGGAACATGGAGAACCCACCTTTGAAAGAAATTCTTTCAATGTACTTGATTACCGGCATTCTTGCTCCGTAGAATTCAGGCTTGTGGGTCTTTGCAATAAGAATGTGAAAGGAATCTTTCGCTGCTTTTGTGCTACCGTTGTTCTTACTGTTAAGATGACAGATGGTACCCAGGTGTTTTGAAAACTTAACAAAACCCAGACTTTTCCCTGGCAGTCTGATGGATAAGACTCCCTGCTTCCAGTGACGCAGGTTCAATCCTTGCTTGGGGAAAGATGCAGGTTCGATCCTTGCTTGGGGAAAGATGCAGGTTCGATCCTTGCTTGGGGAAAGATGCAGGTTCGATCCTTGCTTGGGGAAAGAAGATCTCGCGTGCCACACAGGGCAAGCAAAAGATCAAAAAGAATAAACATTTGCAAAAGGAACGTAATTCTTTGTTTTATTTCATGCCAGTCACAGGATGATCTCAGCCTGCCTGGGACACACGGTGGCTCCCACGCCAACCCGAGGAAGCCTCTGTCTTCTTCTTGGAGTAAGGATGCCTCCGCGGTTGTATACGCCCGGATGTGTATAAAGAGATCGCACAGCTGCTGATGTCCATGGCCCTGGAATTATTTAATCTCCTGGAAAATCGGCTGCACAGTAGGACACTTTGAACATTCCTTTGGTTGAAGGTTTTCTTCTTTTTAGCCTCGTCTGTTCCTACTGGAACATCTTGGTTTTTGTTGTTTTTTTTTTTAACCCCTCATAGACTTGACTTTTTAAGTTTGAGCTGAACTTGCCCAGATATAACCACAAATTGTGTGTGTGTCTGTGCGTTTGCTCATGTCTGTGTATAAAAAAAGGTGGTATGCCTGGAGCACAGAAATTGTGTACTGATGTACATGTTCTTACTTTCCAGAGATTCTATTTATGTTTCAGATTTTTTTTTTTAATGAATCTGTTCTCTTGCTGGACAAAATTTTAAAAGTTATGATACATGCATTTGTTATCATCTTACATGCCTTTTATGTTTAAATCCCATGACGGTCTGTATCCAGTATATTTAAGTGGCTTTGTGTCTGGAAGCCTGAGGTCTTGAAACCAGCAGGCAAAGGAAGGAGATGGGAGTTTGAATCTTAGTCCCAAGACTAGCCCCTGTGTGCGAATGCTTTTCAAAGACGTGTGTCTGTGGCATTAAAAAAATATATATTTCAGGCTCTGTAGGGAGATGGCTAGCTCTTTGTATTCCAGGTTCAATCCCTGGACCAAAAATGCCTCTCCCAGTACAGAAGGGTTTTCTTTTCAGCATTGGCTCGAGGAACTGAACGCACACGTTTTTCTTTTCCCCTTTGGTTCTGGGGAAAGCAAGGAACGGAAGGGATGCGATGGGACCGTCTGAACCGTCCTTGTTTCCGCTTTTATTTCCTCTCATCAGCGTTCGCCTTGCTTCTGGTTTCACAGACCTGCCGGGCTTGTGCTGGATAAGCCTGGGGTGAGCTCTGTTTTCCCTTTGGACCCGAGGGTTGGGTGAGGACAGTGAACTCTGTCGATCAGGAAAGCCAGCTGTCGCGAGTGTTGGCGTGAGCAAGTGTTGCTGCTTAAGCTTGTGTCTTCCGAGAAGCAGGACGCGGTCAGAGGTGCTGGGCCTCCTCATTCATTGCCTTCTCTACCGTCTTTCTCTTCTGCTTTCTGATTCTAACCTTTGCTGTGAAAGAGAGCCTAAACGGGACTCAGCTGAAGACAAGGGTGGCTCAAACCCGTTGTATAGAATCTGGCCGTGGGGTGCAGCCACGCCCCAGCCCGGCGGAGGTCTGTGCATTTAAGCAGTCGGTTTAGTCTTCAGGGGCTGCCGGGGATTAGTCAGTAGACCTCCCAGGTCCCTCCCTCCCCTGAAGCCCCGCATCCTCCTTTCTCCTGCTCAGAAAGGTGCAGCCCCTTGGAGCACAGGGTTGCAGGTGGAGTGTGTCCTCGGGACGTGTTGCTGTAAAGGCTTGGGTGCTCCCTCAGCTTTCAACTCTTCTCAGGTCTCTGGAACTCAGGTATTCTTGGGTCACCTGGTGAGCTATTTGCTGCCGACACACTTTTTTTCCCTGTGCTGGGCCAGAAAGCTGTGTCTTTCCCAGCTTTTGCTTCCCTCGCTTTTCTGCAGGCACATCTAGGGGTGTGGAGAGCTGATGTTTGGGAAAAGTATACGGTTTTTTTTTTTTTTTAACATAGCACAGATGTCAAAGGACATACATGTATATGTCAGATTTGACCGTTTGCACCCTGAAGAATGGATGCTTTTGAACTGTGGTGCTGGAAAAGACTTGAGAGTCCCTCGGACTGCAAGGAGATCCAACCAGTCCATCCTAAAGGAGATCGGTCCTGGGTGTTCATTGGAAGGACTGATGCTGCAGCTGAAACTCCAATACTTTGGCCACCTCCTGCAAAGGGCTGATTCGTTGGAAAAGACTCTGATGCTGGGAAAGGCTGAAGACAAGAGGAGAAGGGAACGACAGAGGATGAGATGGCTGGGTGGCATCACCGACTCGGTGGATATGAGTTTGAGCAAGCTCTGAGAGGTGGTGACGGACACGGAGGCCTGGCGGGCTGCCGTCTCTGGGTCACAGAAAGACACAGCTGAGCAACTGAACAGCGGCAACTCCTGGACCAGAAGACAAGGGCTGTGTGTGGTTGAAGGAGATGTGAAGAGAAATGACACCACAAAAGCTTTGAGCCGAAGGCGCTAAATCACCCTCTTCTCATAAATGACCTCATCTTCAAAGAGCAGTCCTGTCCGTAGGTGAGACTTGAGTCCAAGAGTCCAGGATTAAGTAAAACGAGCCTTACAATGGGCGACTTATTAAAAATTTACTTTCAGAGGGTGCACTTGGATAACTGTTCCGAGAGAACCGTTATTTGGAGTCTGTGCTTTTCCATCACCACGCTCTTTGGATTAGACGGTGAGCCAGCGGGGTCTAAAATTTGATCATGCCATTTCTGAACTATTACGTCATTGAATGTCAGAAGGTGGAATGAGCACCGTGAACCTGCGCAGAGATACAGGCCCCACGAGGAAAAGCCTTAAGTCTTGTGTCCCTCTGACTGTAAAAATAAATGAGTATTGTGTGGAGCCTCATGCTTAAGAAAATAAAAAATAAATGAAACACCTTTCTTGAACACAATACAAAAATTGTAAATACCGTGTGGATCCCGATGCATATATTTTTGGCTTCATTCTTCCTCTCTAGGATGTAATTTATGAGATGAACATACCACAAGAATGCATGAAAATGTGTTGCCTTAATTTTGAAGAACTATGCAGGGAGAACAAAGGTTCAGATGCCACGGATGGCTCACTTCTTTATAAAAGCGTGGGCGTCGACCAGCAGCCACCCAAAGCCGATTGGGAAGGAGCAATTCCAACGCTGCCAGGCGGGGTGTATCTCACCTTTGACACCCCCAGCGCCCATTTAGTGCTTGAAAGCATCATGTGCTGGTGGCTGGGCCTTATATTAAGTGGTCTGACGTCTTGCAACACTGGATGTAATCCAAATGAGCCTTAAACACACGGACAGCTCACCGCATGCAACCAGAAAATGGTTCCCTCCCTGGAGGCATCCTGCGATGTTGCGGATCCAAAGTAACCAGCGTGTGCAAGGTTTTGAAGAACGTTCACCGCCACCGTGACGATATTCCGAACCGGAAAAGGGTCTGTTTTTTCCTTTGCTGCCGTTGGACAAGTTGGCGATATCTCCTTAAGTGACAATACTCTTTTGAAAAGTCTTGGGACTCTCCCGCCACCCCCTCCCTGGTGGCCTGGTGGTTAAGACTTCACCTTTCAGTGTTGGGGAGGAGGGTGGTGTGAGTTTAATCCCTGGTGGGGGGACCTGAGATGCCATTGCCTTAGTGTTAGAAAGCCAAAACGATGAAACAGAAGTAATGTCACAAATTCAGTAACTACTTTAAAGATGGTCCTTATTCCACCACCCCTCCCCCCCAAAAAAACTCTTATAAAGTCTTTAGGAAATGCATTGATTTCAAGAGGCGGATCAGGGTGGGTCTTATTTTCCTCGGCGAAAAATAAAGCCAGCCGGGTCTGAGAGCCATCGGTAAAACTCACAAGGAGATAAAATGTTAGCCGGTCATAGCGGCATATTGCCTGTGGTGTGGCAGTTGGGATCTCACGCTCAGCAGACATGTATCGTTGGCCAGCAATGGGGAAACAAAAACCCAACAGACCATGATTTCTGCTGTCGATTTGTCAAAATACGAGAAGGAGGAAAAACGCAACAACCGGCGCGCACGTCACACCGTCACGATACTTACTCGTCCCGTTCTCGCTCCTTGAGCAGGTCTGGCATCTCCTGCTTCTCACCGTCTCGGGAGATGTTGGCTTTCCTTCTCTCCGTCTGCATTTCAGTACCAGCCTGCCACCGGCAGCGCCAAGCGGTTGAGTCTTGTGCCTCGCGTTTGCCGTTTCTGCCTACAACCGACGTTGCCTCTCGATTGGAAACCACTTGAAGCTGAGAGATGCAGGCACCGAGGGCCGCCCCCCCTGGGTGAGCCCTGCAGGCCGCAGTCACTCCCCATCGTCACAACAGAATCCTCGCTGGAGCTTCAGGAGCAGGAAAGATTGGACATTTTTTGGGGGGGGGTCCCCAGCCCTCTGATTCTGCATCACAAAATTGACAGCTGTGTGCAAGTCTGTTGCTCGCTCCTGGTGGAGATTTGAAACGAGGTGCCTGTGTTTTCTGTCCGGTGCTCCACCTGCCTGGCGTGTATTTTGTACCTGCTGAAACATGGGGTATATACTGTACACTTCCTTATCTGTTTTTGACTCATCCGTTCAACTTGCGTGGACGTTGCTGACTCACCAAGAACGAAGAGAAAACACCTGTATGATTGTCTTAAATGGTATATTTGAGTCTGTGTGTGTGTGTCTGTGTGTGTCTGTGTCTCGGGGGAGGTCGAGTGGTGGGCCAGGTCCTCCGCCCAGCACCGTGTTTTCATCCCGAGCTGCTTCCTGCTGACCCTGTGTGCTCAGCACCACACGCAATCCTTGATAATCAAAAAGGAAATATTCTGGAGCCGTTCCCTCTTAAGTTATTGTGTCTGGAAACGTCTTCTGTTGATATTCTCTTTGCTCTTGCCCGGTGGACTCGTGTATTATTTAAATAAAAGTCACAGCACATGTGTCTTTTTGCAACTGGGGTCACAAGCGTTTCAGCTCACCAGCCGCCTTTCCTGGCTCCCCGAGACGCTTTCTCTGGCTCTGCAGGGCAGTCGGAGGTTCCTTCTTTCTCAAGGGATGGAGCATCCAGGGCTGGGAGGCCTGCCCTGGTTGTCTCAGCTTCTCGTGTGGTTTAAAAAAGAAAGAAAGGAAAAAAAAAAAAGCCTGTATCTACACCTGTCCATTCCTTGCACAATGAAAATCACTGTGATTTGTGTGTACCCTGGCAAGATTTTCCTGCTGTCTAATTTATGGAATGATACCCTTGATTCCAGGTTTGTGGAATAAAACTTTGTATCTTTTAAGATAAAAGTCTGACTCTGGTGTGTTTCTTTGGTCATGGGAAAAGCTATAGCTTCTCTGCTGTCATCTAGCCCGGAGTGGCCATCTTTCTCTTGACATTTTTATGTTTGGCTGAGATGTAAGTGACCACAGAATTAGCTTTGTTTCGGGTTTACGACAGACCTCATTCTGTATATGTATATAAAGCAAAACAAACAAAAAGAACTCAAGTACATCTTGGTAACATCCACCCCCTTACATGGTTAGAAATAAATGTTTTTCTTGTGCTGAGATCTTTCACATTCTACTCATAGGTATATGATACAGCACCAGATCATATACTAGCCAGTATCGTTGGCGTTTCTTGAGCAGTCTGCAAAAGGAAAGGCAGGGCGTAAAACGAAGAGGTGTGGCTGTGTTGAAATAAAGCTTTATTTATAAACGGAGGCTGGGGGGCCGGGTTTGCCAGCCTCTCGTCTGGTGGCCTGTGGTGTCTTTACTAAGTCACCTTTGCGGCTTGTTCAAAGTGTTCCTTCATCATTGTCATTACAAAAACACTTTAAAATTTCCTTCTCCTCACTCACTCACGTATCTTGGCTTGACGCCCAACTTTCCAAGTCACCTTTGCAGTTTGGTTAAAAAAAAAAAATCCTGCCTTTGTCACTGTGAGGCAAACCCATGTGTGATTTTTAACACTTTATAATCACATTGCTGCAGCTGAGTATCAAACTTCACAAGGCCTCCCTGATGGCTCAGAGAGAACCTGCCTGGGAGGCAGGGAACATGGGCCTTCTCTCTCTGTTGGTAAGATCTCCTGGAGAAGGCATGGCATCCCACTCTAGTATTCTTGCCTGGAGAAGTCCACGGACAGAGCAGCGTGGTGGGGCTGCAGCTGTGGGGTCAGAAAGAGTCAGACATGACTGAGGCACTCAGTACACACGGAACCCTTGACAACCACCATTTCACTCTTTTTTTTTTAATTAGCCTTTTTAGATTCCACGTATAAATGAGATCATACAGTATTTGTCTCTCTCTCTCTGTCTGTCTAACTTATTTCACTTAGCATAATACCCCCCAGGTCCATTTCCGTTGCATGAAACGGGCAGGGTTTCCTTTTCGTGGCCGAGTAATATTCCGTGCTACGTATCTGCCGCATCTTCTTTATCCGTGCATCTGTGTGCAGACACTGAGATTGTTTCCGCATCCCGGATGTCACGAGTCATGCTGCAGAGAACACAGGGCTCCAGATATCTCTTTCCCAGTGGAAAGCAAACCCACCGTGAGGTGGTAACTCACACCCGTCAGGATGGCTGATATCGCCAAGACGGGAGATGACAAATGTTGGTGAGCCTGCGGAGAAAAGAGAACCCTCGTGCGCCGTGGGTGGCAATGTAGAGTGCTGTGGCCGGGCTGAGAAACCGCATGGGGGGCCTCAGACATTAAATGTGGAAGTCCTGTCCCCAGTCGTGTCCGACTGTCTGTGCCCCAACGGAGGGCAGCCCGCTGGGCTCCAGTGTCCACGGGATTCTCCAGGCAGGAACCCTGGAGTGGGTTGGCCTTTCCTTCCTCAGGGGAGTCAAGAACTACCATGAGATCCAGCAATTCCACTCCTGGGCGGACGCTATGATGTAACATTTTAAAAATAGCTATTTTCTCCTCTCCCCGTCTCCTTTTAAAAAGGTAGTGAAATGGAGGCTGAGAAAGACTTAAGTTGGTCACGCAAACTCTCATAGTTAATAAATCGTGGAGCTGAGATTCAAACTGTCTTCTGATCCCCGCTCGATCCATTGTACCACATGGCATCTCAGTAATAAAAAAGACTAGGACGGTCATTGAAGAGAGGAAGAAGTAGGTTCTCTGTATTCAGCATTGGATGTCGAAGACCCGCAGTCAGTGTATTGATATGGAGAATTGGCGGTTTGGTTTGCCTTAAGGCAAAAAGCCCTGAGCTGCTTGAACCTCGGCCCTCAACCCTGTTGAGAGTCACGTTTATTACCAGCAAATTACCTTCCAAAAATATAGACTAGAGGCTGTTTTAGAAGCTTGTGAAGCTACAAGTTCAGAGAAACTTAAAAAAAAATTTTTTTTTAATATAGTTGAGTTACAATGTTGCAATAGGTTTGGGTGTATAGTAAAGTGAGTCAGTTATACATGTGTCCACTCTCTTTGTGTGTAAGTGTGTAGCAGAGTTTTATTAAAGTTTGAAAAGTGACTGAGAAAGCTTCTGACATAGACATCAGAAGGGAGATGGAGAGTTGCCCCTCCCTTGCTACTGTTAGCAAGGGAGTTATACACTTTTTTAATTGGTCATTACAATAAAGCAAAAGAATGTCTCAAGGTTGTAAAAAAATTTTACCAGACCCACTCCCACACTTGACCTTTTAAGATGAGAGGATTGGTACTTATCAATAGAAAGATCTTATCAGACCCACTCCCATAATACACATTCTGAGATACCAGGATGAGTCAGAAGGTTTTCAGGAAGGGGAAACTGTCCTCAAGGGGGATACACTGTGGTTATGTAATCCTCAAGTGAAAGTGAAGTCGCTCAGTCGTGTCCGACTCTTTGCGACCCGTGGACTGTAGCCCACCAGACTCCTCCATCCATGGGATTCTCCAGGCACGAATACTGGAGTGGGTTGCCATCTCCTTCTCCAGGGGATCTTCCCGACCCAGGGATCGAACCCAGGTCTCCCACATTGCAGGCAGATACTTTAACTTCTGAGCCACCAGGGAAGCCCCTAAATGCAAGAATACAGTCTCTCAGAAAACCTATTGCTAGAGACTGAAAGTGAAGATAGACTCCTTAGTGCAGAGTTAAACTGACTTGTTTGTTGTGTAAACATTAGTTCCGGGCTTAGAGAAGAAAACGTTTTATGTGACCAAGATTAAGCAATGTAGGGGAGAAAGGCATTTGTCCTTTCCTCTTCCCTGAGAATTCCAGACCCCTGTCTGCTCTTCCAAAGCCCCAAAGCCATCTCCTTCTTGGAGACCCCCGACCCCTTTCTCCTCGGGGACCCCAGATTTATCAATCTGCCCAGGAACTGACTCTCTCAACTCCCCCTTTTCTTTTAAGAGAATTATGTCGCCAAGGGAAAGGGGTGTCCTTTTTGTTCCGTAACTGCTTCCTGCTGTTGCGGGGCGTCATCCCTAAATTGTTGAGGCAACAGATTCTCCTGACCCTCATGCTGAGGGTCTCTGATCTAGGGACCCCAAGATGATAAATTCAAAGAGGCTGTGGCACTCGAAGGAGCCTGGACAACCATTTGTGACTTCAAAGCTTTCAAATGGTTACAAACCAACATTATACAGTTACAGATGTAAGGCAAAATTGTCATTAAGCCAAGTTAAAACATAACCAAAATTAAAACTTACCTTATGTCCATAAGGTACAATGTGTGTTATACCAGCGCATCTTAGGATTGTTAGATGTCATCATGGAGTTGAGGAAAGTTCTTTCCTTGAACCCAAGAAACCCACCATGGGATGCCTTCAATTGCTGCTGCTGCTGCTGCTAAGTCGCTTCAGTCGGGTCCGACTCTGTGCGACCCCATAGACGGCAGCCCACCAGGCTCCCCCGTCCGTGGGATTCTCCAGGCAAGAACACTGGAGTGGGTTGCCATTTCCTTCTCCAGTGCATGAAAGTGCAAAGTGAAGTCACTGAGTCGTGTCCAACTCTCAGCGACCCCGTGGACTGCAGCCCACCAGGCTCCTCTGTCCATGGGATTTTCCAGGCAAACAAGAGTACTGGAGTGGGGGGCCGTTGCCTTCTCTTCAGTTGATGGGGCGGTTGCAAAGCTGAAAGCTGAGTCACAGATAATTGTAAGGCTTCAGGATCCGTGACAGTGTCTGCTCAGGAAAGCATTATGTCAAACACACAGTCCCTCCTTAGGAACAGTTTGAGCCCTCATTTAAACTACGGGGGAAACTTGAAGGCAATTGTCTTGTGTTTCCCGCGTTAGCTCACGCAGACACCTCTTGATAATGTAATCAGCCTCTTTAGCTTTTCCTGAAGATTGGGGCATCCAGGAACAGTGTAAATGAGATTCTGTTCCTAGAGGTTTTGACACCCCTTGAGTTACAGTAGCTTTAAAGGTGGAACATTGTTGCTTTAAACTTTAGAGTTTAAGATCCCACCTCCATTATAAGAAGTCAGTATGGTTAAGATTTTGCTGATGAGTAAATTTAGGAACTCTAGGTATTAACAAAACAATAGTAGCAATTCCCCTTAAACAATGTAGCCACTGCCTCTTTTTCAGTAACAAGCTACCCTCTGATCCTGTGGGCAAGCTGAAGGCAGGATCTTACAAGAAAGCAATTTGAAGAGGCTTTGAAAGCCTTTTGAGTCTGGGGGCCAAACCTTTGTGTTTGGACCTGCTGAGTCACAGTTATAAGTTTATACAAAGGCCAGGCAAGTTCCCCATAACCTGGAATCCAAACGAGGCAATAGCATATAGTGGCCAAGAATCCTCTCAGTTGTCTTGAAACTCATAGGTGGGGGGTGATTTAGTATAGGTTCAACTCTAGAAAGCAAGCTTCAAACCAACGACTGAAAAATACTTGGCTCCTTGAGGAGTTTCAGACAGTAAAGAAGAAGGATTAGACCCTCCTTATTCGTGTGTCTTGAATGAGTCTCCATTGATCAGTTGACTTTGAGTGTTGTAGGGACTGTTGGAGGGAATTAACAGCCCCTGTTCCTTTAATTTTGAATGATGGTTTTAACCCTTCCCTAACCCTTCAGGCTTTAGTGGATATTGCTTTTGATGTGAAAATAGGTGAGGGTCATTGAACTGAATGTGTATATGATTAAAGTCTTAAAATTAAGCTTCTTATTTTCTGTTGTTCAGTTCAATTCAGTCGTTCAGTTGTATCCGACTCT
>SJYC01027498.1:0-13365 GCA_006408675.1 Madoqua kirkii | reverse complement strand
GGATGGACAGGGAGCCTGGAGTGCTGCGATTCATGGGGTCGCAAAGAGTCAGACCCAACTGAGCGACTGAACTGAACTGAAGGAGTCACTGAAGGAAGAATCTGATGTATTTTTTTTTAACAGTGGAAAGATGGAAAGCAGGGAACTATATAGTATATAGGCCCTTAAGGTCTTTGAGCTACAAGATAAAGAAACAAAGAAGGTACTGGAAAAGTTGTCAGTTACTTTTGTCAATGAGAAGCTATCTACACTTAGCTCACTTGAAAGAACGTAACAAAAGTAAACACACTGGGGCATCTAAGAAAGCAACCACAAAAATCAAGATGCAGGGAGAATAAGAGGGGAAGAAAGCCTGTAATAAATAAGGCACGTCTATTTTTAAACAATTTCTACTGTTTTCCTTCAAAAACTAGACGTTTTATACAGTGCTTTTAAAACCACTGCTCCCCAATCTGGCAGGCAAGGAGAAGGGCTCAAGAATCTCAAGATTATGCACTCAAATTTTACAAGGTTTAACTATCTTTTCTTGAACTTTAGCTCACTTGAAAGAACGTAACAAAAGTAAACACACTGGGGCATCTAAGAAAGCAACCACAAAAATCAAGATGCAGGGAGAATAAGAGGGGAAGAAAGCCTGTAATAAATAAGGCACGTCTATTTTTAAACAATTTCTACTGTTTTCCTTCAAAAACTAGACGTTTTATACAGTGCTTTTAAAACCACTGCTCCCCAATCTGGCAGGCAAGGAGAAGGGCTCAAGAATCTCAAGATTATGCACTCAAATTTTACAAGGTTTAACTATCTTTTCTTGAACTTTTAGTCAAATAAAAAATTATTTATGACTTCAGCAGCAATTCAGCATCTTTAGCTGTAGCACTTGTAAACCTCACTGCTCTACCTTATCTGTTGCTAGTGAAAACAAAAAATACTGGAATTTCATTTTCAATAAAGCTAGGTTGAGCTGATGCCCTGAAAAAGATATTTTTGCCACCAGACAAATGCAATTCAAATAGGTTCCCTAAAATGAGAGCACGAGACCAACATAAAGCCTTGCAATATTTTAAAAAGCTAAGGTGATCATGAATACTGTGTCAGTGCAGGACAACATCATCTAGCAGCATTCTCTGTGGCCTGTTATAACGCACTGTCGTCATCTTCCCTGCAGTCTCCGACCAGGAGTGAATGCTTGTCAGGTTCACTGGTACCAACGCTGTTTAGTGATCGTTTATCAGACAGTAGTGAATTTATGGAGGCTCTGCTGTAATTAACAATTCGGTCCAGCAAACCCAGTTTAGGAGAATTTCTTGAGGTATCATCTATTCCAACATGAACACTTATTTCTGAAGGACTTTTCTGTCCCATTTGGTTTCGGGCATGTAGTTCATAACTCTCATAAGTTGGTTTCCTGTAACTGGAAAGATGCAAAAGTATACTAGTTTGAAATAATCAAATGTGAACCAGGCACTTGTTACATTAAAAAATGAAGAGACTGGATAGTATGAAATGTATAAAGGTGGTCCCTGCTAGGAAATTAGCTCAAAAGGAGTTGTGTAAGGTCATATGATCAGAAATCCTTCTTCTCAGAGCCAGTGTACTAGATTTTACACCCCTCAGTGCTTATGGCTGCTCTGTATAGACTACACAAGGTAATAATTACATAAAGTTAATATTTATTATTAAAAACAGTTTGGGCTTATCATTAATCAACATAAGAATAATACCTAGCAAGACTGACTATGGGTGATAAAAGGAATACAAAAGAGGAGCGTGAGCAAGTTACTATACTTACAGTTTAAGGAAGAGTGAAGAAAGTACTACTGAAACAGATGAAGCAGCCATTGCAGCAGATCCCATCCAGGGCTCAAAACCAAACCAATGGGCATAAAAACTCCTAGGAAATAAGTTTGGATTAATTAGAGCAGACAATACTAAACACATTACCAACGTGTTCCTAATACATATATACAAATCATTTCCTTCCTCAATATTTAATCAGCAATTTATCCTCCTGTTGGTACAGATTTATGTCATTGCCGATTTTTCACTAACACAGTGTTGCTGTGAACATTCTTGTACATGTCTCCCTGTGTATGTTTGAGAACTTCCCTAGGGTACATACCTAGAGGTGAAACAGCCGGATTATAACATGGGCACACCTTCAACTTTAGGTAGATGCTTCTTAGTTGTTCTCCAAAATGGCTATACCAGATCACAACCCCCCCAATAGTGTATTAGAGTTCATATTCTACAAACTTATCTACACTCGGTTTTGACAGACATTTTAAAATTTGTTCAAGTGCACTTGTAGTTTTTTATGTGCTAATCTGTATTTTTATACTTTCTACATATATTACTTGCAAAAATACTTTGTATTTTTTCAAAAATAACTTGCTCCAAGAATTAATCTCCCTGGACTTTGACTGTTCTTTTACTTTGTCCTCTCTGTATCTGTGTTTCCCTTCTGATAACCAGCTTTGTAATTGTTCTCATGTTCTTCATGTTCATCTTTGGCTCTCTAACCAGGGAGAACAAAAAGAAAGTGATAATTATTGTTCTTTCTTTTTTTAAAAAAATTATTTAGTTTTAATTTATTTTTGGCTGTGCTGGGTCTTCATTGTTGTACATGGGCTTTCTCTAGCTGCAACACGCAGGGGCTACTCTTCACTGCAGTGCACAGGCTTCTCACTGTGATGGCTTCAGTAATCGAGAAGCGCGGGCTCTAGTGGTTGTGGCTCACAGGCTTAGTTGCTCCACGGCATCTGGGATCTTCCCAGACCAGGGAAGATTGAACCCGTGTCCCTTGAATTGGCGGGAGGATTCTTGATCACTGGACCACCAGGGAAGTCTGATAACTATTTTTCTCATGTTATTGTTAACACCTACCAGCCCCTAGGTAACAGGGATAATCAGATGCTTATTAAATAATTGTAACCTGCTTTTTTGGGGGTCATATTCTTTTGTTCAATCTCGCTCTCTCTCTCTCTCACACACACACCCCTAGCTCCCCAACCCTAAAAATCTGTTGGTATTTCAAAACATTAAGAACATTTGATACCATGCATATGTTATGATTACAACAATCAAACAAGATAAAAACTGATACAGAGTAAAAAATATCAGAAAGACATGTACAAACTAAAATACCAACAGTAGGTGTATTTGGGTAGTGAGATTACAGGTAAATTTATTCTCTTCAGCAAAAAAATAAATGACCAAGTAAATAAGTACGTCTGGAGAAAGAGATGAAGCAATGTGGCAAGATATATTAACTGGGAATTTAGGTAAAGGGTATACAGATTTTATTATATCATTTTTTTCCCTTACTTTTATAGGTTTGAAAATTTAAAAATACAAAGTTGGAAGGGAAAGACGATAAAATAAAATAAACCTGTCTGAATGATTATACATTTTAAGGCATAATGAAAATGCTGAAAATTTAAATTATTGATTTTCCCTTATAGCTCAGTTGGTAAAGAATCTGCCTGCAATGCAGGAGACTCTGGTTCAAGTCCTTGGTTGGGAAGATCCACCGGAGAAGGGATAAGCTACCCACTCCAGTATTCTTGGGCTTCCATTGTGGCTCAGCTGGTAAAGAATCCACCTGCAATGCAGGAGACCTGGGTTTGATCCCTGGGTTGGGAAGATCCCCTGGAGAGAGGAAAAGCTACCCACTGCATTATTCTGGCCTGGAGAATTCCATGGACTGTATAGTCTATGGGATCGCAAAGTGTTGGACATGACTGAGTGACTTTCACTTTCACTTTAATATGATCTCTCACCATACCAGCAGGCTACATACAAAACGGGGCTCAAAACTAGTAAGAAGAAGACTAAAACTTCCAATATGGTAGGCATCTAATGACTTCAGGAAAAAAGCAATACAAGTTAACTGTCACATACCAGCAGCTATAGGAATTCCAATCAGATTATAAATTAGAGCAAAGACAAAATTTATCCGAATCCTCTTGACCGTCTTCCTTGATAAATCAATACTTGCCACTACATCCAGAAGATCATTCTGAGAACAGAAATATTTATGATATTAACAACAGATTCTGACTTAACTAGTAACTTGTATTTGATACCATGTATGACAAAGATGATGTGTATCTTAGGGAAATATGTGAATTAACTCAAATCTCAGATACTGCTAAAAATTTGAGTCAGTCTTGAAAGAGATTTTTCAGAATTTTTTTCTCAGGGTTCTGAAAACACTTTTAGGGTTATATGCTGGTACAGGGACTAAACTCCATTAAAATAACTTCAGCAAGTACTTGCTGAAGATAATTGTGTTCTATGTATATTCCTAAACTTAATTCTTCATTTAGAAGCTTGTCGTTCTCATTTGCTCCCCTGAATTGAGAAAGTCTGAAAGTAATTACTAAGACTTCTCATACTCCCATCCTGAATTCTCCCTTTCTCAAAGGCCAGGAGGATGGAAATTAGAAGGACAGAGTCATATGTTCAATATACAACATTATCTCTGACCATGCAGAGCAGTCTGACATTCCTCAAAGATCAGGCCACCAGACTTACCCTTATCAAAACCACATCAGCTGCTTCAATGGCTACGTCTGTGCCTGTGCCAATAGCAATTCCAACATTAGCCATGGCCAGACTGGGGAGTCATTGATTCCGTCTCCTACCATTGCTACCCGTTTCCCCTCCTCTTGAAGTTGCTTCACCTTAGCAACCTTGTGGGAAGGTAGAACTTCAGCAAACACTTTAGTAATGCCAACCTACATGAGGAAAAACAAACTCCACTCATTTCAAGAAATATTACTGAGTGTGTGAAATATAGGGCTTCCCTGGTGGTTCAGTGGTAAAGAATCTGTCTGCCAATGCAGGAGATGCAGGTTCGACCCCTGGTCTTGCTTGGGAAATTTCATGGACAGAGAAGCCTGGTGGACTACAGTCCATGGGGTCAAAAAGAGTCAGACATGACTGAACGACTAAACAAAAACAACAAAGCCTAAAATATAACTGTTATATTTTATATAAAATACTTATTATTTTACATAGTGATTTTATATACATAACAATGATGGTTCATCATTTTATATGATGAGGAGCCTTCATTTTCCACCTACCATATGTCCAAATTTTAAAATATTAGTAATATCTAGGGATAGTAAGACTACAGGGAAATGAGCTCTCTTAGATACTGTTGGTGGGTGTGTAAATGTGTACCGTCATTTTGGAGGGCATGTACCAGCATCTATCAAAGTGTGCATGTCATTTGGTTAAGGAATTCCACTCCTAGTTATATTTTGGGCATTCTTATACATGTATAAAAAGATGTATGCCCAAGGATGTATATTACTACCTTAGTTGTAACAACAAAATTTTCAAAAGCACATAAATTATTATTTTTTATTAGAGGAATGGTTAAGCCAATTATGATACATTCACACCACGAAATTCAATGCAAGGATATAGAAAGAATGAAGTAACTTTATATGTTCAGACATGGACAAAGCTCCATGGACATGGACAAGGCATACATATTATTATCTGAAAGAAAGTAAACTGTTAAACAATTTGTATAAAAATGATCCAATTTATGTTGAAAATTCCAGAACTATACATCTGTATAGAACAATAAGTATATGAGAAAGTGTAAGGGGAGAGGGCTGGACAGGGAGCTTGGGAAAAGGGTGACAAACTTTTTACTTTATATCCTTCTTTATCTTTTTATACAAGACAGTATTTATATATTAATTCTATTAGTCAACAGAAGAGGGGAGAAGGCATTGCAAAGTAGAAAAGACTAACATGAGAAGTTTTAGAGGGAAGGCAAAAGTGGGGGATCGGTAGCAGGAAAATGCTACAGAAGAGATGGTTCGTTCTATCAGTGGTATCCAGGATGGATTAGAGAGGGCCATGCATGGAGCTACTGCTGTACTTTAGGCATGAGAGGATGAAAGCCTAGCTTAGGCTGGCAGCACTGGTAGAGACTATGAGCAACGTTTCAAAGGAAGCATCAACAGAAACTGTGTACAATGTCACTAAGCATCTCATGAATTAAGCAAATAGCTTTTTACTTATAACAGTTCCAGAAAAAAGCACAAAGTCTTTCCTGTGCAGACAGTATGTCAATTCTTTTTTAAGGAACCAGGTATGGCTACTCAGGGATAATAAAAATAACAGGTAGTAACAATTCTTTAGCACCTGAAGGCAAGAAAGAAAATGTACATGAAGAGTTAGAAGTTAACACATACTCCCACCCCAACTACTAAGTAAATCCATTACCTGAGAAGCAATAGATCTAGCTGTTTTACTGTTGTCTCCAGTCATCAGAACTACTTCTAAGCCCATAGATTTCAGAATATGGACAGCCAGTTCTGCTTCAGGCTTCACTGTATCAGCAATAGCTATCAAACCGCACAGCTCATCTAATATAGGAGCACCAGAAAATAGAATTTGGAATATGGTGAAAGCAGAGTAATATTCTGACTTAAAATTTCAGAAATAAATGCTTTTGTTAAACAAAATTGTTCAGGGCTTAGCTTAACTCCAAATACCCCCAAGACCACACAACCCCACAGTAAGCCTCTATTCCTAGTTGTGAAAATACCACAAACCCCACAGTAACCCCACAATAAGCCTCTATTCTTGGCTGTGAAAATCTTAGAGTGAGACAGGGGTTACAAATGAAGGTAATAACAGGAAAATGATAATCAACTTTACTGGATATACTTAAAGATTTACATTCTTCCTTTAGAGAAGTATTGCCAAGAGCTCCAAACACTTCAGCTAATTTAAAGGCAAATGAAACTGAAACCCATACTTTCCTCCTTTCAAAGGTGAAGGGGTGGATGAAAATAAAGCTGGCATTTTATACTGGGGGGAAAAATCACTGCAAGTAGCTATTTTATTTCAAAAATGAAAGTAAATGGTATTTTCTGCTTTTTTCCCTGGACCTAAAAGGCCAGGATATGAAGATACTGCCTTCATACTTAGCAAAGATTATAAATGTTAACTAATTAATCTCACATCTATAAACTTACCCTAAGAAATAATTTAATAAAAGCCAGGCAAATGCAAGAGAATTTTAAATTAATCTGTAACAATTATGTATTGCTGAAATTTTTTATTTTGCATTCAGGCTGCTTTTGAATAACCCTCATAGTTCAGATGTCTCTCAAAAATACACAGAAAACAACTGAGATCACAACACTGAGTCACAGTGTACTTAAGGAAAACCTTACCATCAACTGCTACCAGTACAGCAGTCCGACCTCTTCTCTCATGTTCAGTCATGGAATCATTTACATTGTTATTAATGGCAAGACCATTTCTAATCATCCACTCCCGGTTGCCAATGAGAACTTTGTACTGCTGAGAATTAAGAGTATCTGAAAGAAAGTACAGAAGAAACAGTGAACTTGTTTAATATTTATAACAACCCTTTAACGACATTCTTCCTCGCTAAGCTTGCAGTTACTGCATTGGTTTTTTTGGTAGAACATAGCCTGTAACAGTGATTTCCCAATGTTCAAGGAACACACTCTGCTCTTCTATGCCTCTGGGCCTTTGCACATGTTGCTGCCTCCACCTGGAGGTCCTCACCTCTCCTCTCCAAATACCAAATTTCATCATATTCCTTAAACGCTAGTTCAAGCATTACTTTCTTGGTGATGCTTTCCATTCAACATTTCCTTATGATCCTCCATGGCAATTGAATAAAGTTAAAAATATTTAGTGTACATCAGTACAACCATCAATGGTTAGATAAGAACACAGAACTACAATAATATCTTACTAACTTTAAGTGGATCCTTAGTGCTTTCTGGCAATTCTACTGTTTTCCCTAGTCCATTTATTCTCCATTCCTTCTAGATGGCTATTTTATACCTTTTCTTCTCCCATTCTCATACCAGATGATGATGTGTTTCCTACTTCAGAAAGAAAATAAAAGCAATCAGAAAAGAACTTTCAGAAGCTCTCATTGCCATATATACCCAACTACCTAAGCCTCTGTACATACTGATCTAGTTTCTTTTCTGTTACTATAAACAGCCCCAACTCCTATCCCAACTCCTATTTAAGGCCAGCTTCTTCACTTGTATAAATAGATCCCTCTCCTTTGCCTATTTCAGAACATCTCTCCAACAATTCTCTCCTCTCTCTTCTGCTGCACACAGTCCTATTTTTTAAAAAGAAAACAAAACAGATCTCATTTATTTTTCTAGCTATTGCCCCATTTCTTTGCTTCTGTTCATAGCAAAACTCCTACAAAGTGTTGTCTGTATCAGCTTCCCATTCTCCTGTGAACCTGTTCCAATAGAACTTTTGTCTCTCTTATGCCAAATAATTGTTCATATGGTATACCAGTGATCTTTAATAAATGTAAAGGGTAATTCTTAGTCCTCATCTTACTTGCCCTGTTAGCATTTAACACAGTGGACCATTCTCTCCTTGAAATACTTTCTTCATTTGGCTTCTAGAGCACCACATTCTTATGAGTTACCTCCTACAACTTCTGTTTTCTTTACTGATCATTCTTCATCCCCCTGACCTCTTAATTTGTAGTGTTGCAGGGCTTAATCCTTAAACCTCTTCCCCACCAATCTACTCTCATTTCCTGACTTTTTTTTTTGGGGGGGGGGCTCATCTCATGGCTTACAGAATCTTAGTTCTCCTACCAGGAATCGAACCCAGGCCCATGGCAGTTAAAGTGCCTGGTCCTAATCACTGGCATGTGTGAATACTCGGTTGCTTCAGTTATGTCTGACTCTTTGAGAACCCATGAACTATAGTCCACCAGGCTCTTCCATCCATGGGATTCTTCAGGCAATACTGGAGTGGGTTGCCATGCCCTCCTCTAGAGATCTTCCTGACCCAGGGATCGAACCCACATCTCCTGCATTGCAGGCGGATTCTTTACTGCTGAGCCACTGTGAAAGCCCCCTAACCACTAGACCACCAGGGAATTCCCAACTCTGAAGATTTTATGCAGTCTCATCACTTTAAAGACCACCTATATCAGCACTGTCCAACAGAACTTTCTGTGATGACAGAAATGTTCTACATCTGCTGTTTAATACAGTAGACACTAACAACATGAGACTATTGAGCACTGAAATGTGACTAGTATGGCTGAAGGGCTGAGTTTAAACTAAATTTTAATTAATTTAAATAGTTACATGAAACTAGTGGCTACCACACTGGATAGCACAGATCTATAAATGGATGACTCCCAAGTCTACAGACTTGTATAGCTACCTGCCTCCTTGATAGAACATTTACACAACATCTTCACTTGAATACCTAACAGGCACTCAAACTTAACACATCAAAAACTGAACTCCTAATCACTTTTCCTCAACATTTTCTCTCTTGTGATCTTCATCTTGTTTGAATGGTAACTCCATCCTTGTAAATTGGTTAGGCTGCAAACTCTGGCCTAATTCTTGACATTTATTTCTCTCATACCCCATTTCCAATATGTGAGATATATCAGTCATCTCTCCCTTCAAGATACATCCTGAGGAAGTCCCTGGCAGTTCAGTGGTTAGGACTTTCATTACAAAGGGGCACAGGTTTGATTCCTGGTAGAGGAACTAAGATCCCACAAGCCACATGGCATGGTCAATTAAAAAAAAAAAAAAAAGAAGAAGATACATCCAGAATTTGACCACTTCTTACAACCTCTACTGTTATTATATTGGTCCAAGTCATCATCTTTTACCTAGATTATGCAACAGCCCACTAACTTATCCCCTTGCTTCTGTCCTTGTCCCTACCCACAGAAACAGTGTATTTTTACCAAAGAAGCCCAAGTAATACTTTTAAAATATTAAGTCAGATTCTTTCACTCTTATGCTCAAAACTCTCTAACGGCTTTCCCCTCACAGAAAAAACCAAACTCATTACAAAGTTCCCAATCATTTACTCTGTTCTAGCCACAGAGTTCCTCAAACTAGTCAAGCACACTACTGACTTAAGGCTTCTGTACTCAATATTCCTCCTAACTGGAATGCTTTTGTCACAGATATTCACATAACTTTCTTCCTCCCTCGCCTTAGGTTTTTGCTCAAACAGCACCTTCTCAAGGAGGCCTACCCTGATCAGCCTATATAAAATAGCATTCCCTAGCATGCCCAATACCACTTGCTCTTCTTCATTTTCTTCATAGCACTATCCATCAGATAGACTCTACTTGCTTATTTATTTGCATACTGTCTAGCGTTCTTTCACCAGGAATGTAAACTCCATGAGATAGGGTCTTTGTCTGTTCTGCTCACTGCTAATTCTTTAGGATCTTGAACACTGCTTATAAAATCTGTCAGATGAAAGAAATCACTATGTGTCAGTGTGCTTGATACTATGAATTCATAGACAAATAATAAAGAAATCACAACTTAGTAGAATCAGGCAGATAAATAATTATCATGCAGTGTGCCAGATAAAGTATAGTTATGACTAAAAAGAAAGAGCAAATATCTCTGCCTATGTATATCAGTCAGTGGAGGCTTCACTAAAGAGAGATGTGAGCTGAGTCTTCAAAGATGAGAAAATAGTAAATAAAGTGATCTAACAGGCATGAAATGACACGATGTACAGAGAAACTTTAAGTAGTTCCATAAGAACGAAACACAGGGCACATGGGTGACAGTGGAAAAACACAAGATGGGTGGTGCAGGGAGGCAGGAGACATATCATGGGGAATAGATCTTGAACAAAACACAGAGAGACTGGACTTTGTCCTGTCAGAGATGGAGAGCCTATAAAGCCAGGATCCTTAACAGATTTCCACAGAGGGGCTTAGAGATATATACAAATGTCCAAAACAGAAATTTTCTGAGTAGTGGGAATAGCTTTTATCTCATTCCTCCAAAGGTTCATGACTCAAAAATAGGTTATAAACCCTGCAATAAAAGGTATTAGTCAGAAACTGATATAATCAGGTTTGAATGTTAGCAAAATTACTCAAGTACAAATGGGTGGGGAGGTGCAAGTACACTTAGGTATGTATACCTTGGTTTTGGTCAGATGGATAGACCAACAAGAAACTCGGTAAAGTGGCGTTGCTGCAGATACGGATTTTAGAGTGGCGGTGGAAACCCTACAGGTGGTAGAATAAGCAATAAGCATGAATGAGATTATATAGGGAAAATATGTAAAATAGGCAAAAGACAAAAGACCAAAACTCTGAGGACACCCAGCATTTGAGAGGAGGAGAAAAGAGCAATCAGGTGAAGATGAAAAAGAATAGCCAAATTGATGAGAGGCGACTCTAGAGAAAGCAGGGTCATAGAATCAAGGGAGAAAAAAATTTTAGGAAAGAAGAAATGGTCAACATTGTCAAATGCCTTAGCAAAGTCATGCAGCAATGAAGACTGAACACTAACCACTGGAGAGGGGACTAAACAAGGTCATTGGTGAACTTAAAATAGCTTCACTAGTATGGATGGGGCAGAAGCCAGACTGTGCAGTGAATTCAGCCAGCTTAGACTAGTCCTTCTAGAAGCTTGGATATTAACGAAAAGACAGACAGATGGGACAAAAATCTAGATGTGAATACAGTGATTTTGATGGGAGAAATGTTTCTATGTTTAGGAGAAAGAGCTATGACAAAGAGTTGGAAAATAAAAGCAGCAAGGGGATATACTATAACAGAGTGTGAGGTCCTTGAGGAATCAAGAGAGGGTGAGATCTGGACCAAAGATGAGGGGATTCATTAGGTAAGAAAAGGCATACTTTTTTCTCTAAAAATGAAAACATTCTGGACAAAAAAAGAGAAAAGAAATAGAAAGAACACATGTCTGAGAATCTTAAATTTCTGTGTGAAAAATAGGCCAGACAATTTGCTTAGAAAACTAGGGAGAAGGCCATAAGAGCTTGTGAAAGATACAAAAGGTCTGGAGCAGCTGTGGTGAGAAATAAAGACAGCTGAACAAAGATGGAAGATCAGCTAGAGGTAGGGTTTATTACCCTCTATTGTAATCAAGGAGTGAAGTTGAAAAACATTCTTAAGCAATTCAGTGAAATAATTAGAAGGCCTGTGGTGAAACTGATTTACAAGAATGAAACCATAATGCCAATCTTTGTTTCTTATGTAACAGTTCAATTTATAAGGTTAGATACCTATTAATAACTGTCCCATAAGTGGTACTACAAAGAAAATTAGCTTACTTGAGAACTGAGCATCAATAATCATGGAAGACGAAGTTGATGACTGTTCATTACTCTCATCTATTTGAACCAGGGATGCATTTTTAATATTATTTTCCTCTATCTTCCAGTTATTCTTGTGTAGCAAGCCTTCGATATTGGTGACTTTACAGTTAATGCCACAGCCTGGCACAACCTGGAAATCTATGCAGGTACCCAAGGTTTCAGTGTCCAGCTCCTAACAAATAGAAACAGAAGGATTTCCTCTGCTGTTCTAACAATCCAAGGTCATCATTAACAAGATCAAAGATTATTGCTGGTTAATTCTAAACGTTTAGATACAATCTACAGGCCTGGTTAATTCTAAATGTTTAGAATAAAATTGTCACTTATCATTGCCTATTTGACAGTGGGTTTTGATAAGGACAAAGGAACAGAGCATTTTGAGTATAATGTTCAAAGTTACAGGAGAACCTCATAATCCTTTAAAAAAAATCCCACTCTGTAAGATTTATACCAAATTTAGGGGAAGAAAATGTGGAAGGTTTATCAATATTCTCTGTCCTTTCCAGTAGAGAATTACAAGTTAAATATTTAATTCTATTGTCAAGTTAGATTTTCTATTTAGTACAGGGCAAAGGGTAACAAAGAACAGAGCCTTTAGTTACCAGAGGGCCTCTCTAGTATGATTCTGTGTCCTTAGTAAGCCAAAGAATTCTGGTGACCATCACTGTTTCCTGGCTCTTTATATCTTTGTCCTCTCCATTGTTTGATTTGGGTGTATAGAAGCCAGATCAATAATAGTTAATAGGTAAAAAGGAAAGAACAAATAAAGAAATGGCAACATCAATGGTGAAACTGCCACATTTTAACAGAAAAATTATGTGAGATAATTTACAAAGAACTTATACAAATCAATAAGAAAAGGTAAACGATCTTATGAAAAAAATAGGCAACAGATACAAGTAAACAGGGAATAGAAAGAAATGCAAATAACCAATATGCATGTAGAAAGATGCTCAACCTTATTCACAATTAAGACAATGCAAAGTAAACAGTCAATGAATAAATATTTTTAACTTACTGAATTGGAAAAATTAAGTGTTAGTGAGAATGTGGGGAAATGTCATTCAACTTCTGGTGAAAGTATAAACTGGTATATCTTTTTGTGTGGGTGTTGAAAACATTTGCCATTTAAGCATTGGTAACATTCATCAAAATTTAACTATACCTATCCTTTGATCC
>SJYC01027497.1:0-11330 GCA_006408675.1 Madoqua kirkii | reverse complement strand
TCTGATTATCTAAGGGAAGATCATACTAGACAGAAAAATTTAGAGAAAAGGCCTCACAGTGGAACTCTGTTGGTGTATTTGAGGAATATGGAGTAAGCTATAGTAGAGGTCTGTGTAAAGGGATGATTGATAGAGGAGGTCAAGTAACAGGGCCATATCTTGTAAGTCATTGTAAGCATTTTGGATTTTATTCTGAGGGAAATGGCCAGCCCTTGGAGAGTTTTGAATGGAGGACTTAATTTGACATGCTGCTTTTGTGTTAAAAACAAAAACAAAAACTGGGTACTATGAGACTATGGTATTAATTCAGATAAATGATGGTGGCTCAGACCAGGGTGATAACAATGGTCAGAAGTGATTGGATTATAGATACATGTTAAATATGATGGAGCAGGCAAAATCTGTAGGGAAAGGATGTCAGTTGTGAGAGGAAGAGAAAAGCCCAAGGTGACATTACCTCAAAGGTTTTGGTTCCAAGCAACTGGCAAGATATGTTCCCATCTGTTGTGGTGCGGAAAGCTACAGTTCCATTAGTTTTATTGAGTAACCACTTGGATATTCTAACTTGTACTAATCTAGAGATTATATTAATTTAATAGTCATTGCCTATGTTTATTTAAATTAAGGAGGCAGGCTAAGATTTTTAAGGACCTACATATAAATGAAAGAATAGCAAAGACTGATCACAGTGTGTTCCAACATTGAAGAGTTAATGGCTAAAAGTACAGACCAGGAAAAGATGCTAAGGAAGACCAGTGAGATGGAAGGAAAACCGAGACTGACATTACAGAAGCCAAAAGAAAGTGAGTCAAAGAAAGGATAATCAGAGATACAGATACCTTTGGCAAGTTACATAATTGTGTAAGGCTTGAGAATTGACTGTTGGATTTAGCAATATTGATGTTACTGTTGACCTTGAAAAGAGCAGGGTTATTTCTGATGTCTCTCTTTTGGAGTGAAATGAAAGCCTGATAAGAGAATAGAAATTGCAGACAGTGAGTATAGAGATAACTGTTTGGAGGTGTTGTGCTGCAAAAGAAAACAAATAATAGTTAATAATTAGTGTAGCATTCCAGTCCCCAATAATGAAAAGGACATCTTTTTTGGGTGTTAGTTCTAAAAGGTCTTGTAGGTCTTCATGGAACCATTCAACTTCAGCTTCTTCAGCGTTTCTGGTTGGGTCACAGACTTGGATCACTGTGGTATTGATTGGTTTGCCTTGGAAACGAACAGAGATCATTCTGTCCTTCTTGAGACTGCATCCAAGTACTGCATTTTGGACTCTCTTGTTGACCATAATGGCTACTCCTTTTCTTCTAAGGGATTCCTGCCTGCAGTAGTAGATACAATGGTCATCTGAGTTAAATTCACCCATTCCAGTCCATTTTAGTTCGCTGATTCCTAGAATGTTGGTGTTCACTCTTGCCATATCCTGTTTGACCACTTCCAATTTGCCTTGATTCATAAACCTGACATTCCAGGTTCCTATGCAGTGTTGCGCTTTACAGCATCGGACCTTGCTTCTAACACCAGTCACATGCACAACTGGGTATTGTTTTTGCTTTGGCCCTATCCCTTCATTCTTTCTGGAGTTATTTCTCCACCGATCTCCAGTAGCATATTGGGCACCTAGTGACCTGGGGAGTTCCTCTTTCAGTATCCTATCATTTTGCCTTTTCATACTGTTCATGGCATTCTCAAGGCAAGAATACTGGTTTGCCATTCCCTTCTCCAGTGGACCACATTCTCTCAGACCTCTCCACCATGACCTACCCGTCTTGGGTGGCCCCACAGGGCATGACTTAGTTTCATTGAGTTAGACAAGGCTGTGGTCCTAGTGTGATTAGATTGACTAGTTTTCTGTGATTATGGTTTCATTGTGTCTGCTCTCTGATGCCCTCTTGCAACACCTACCATCTTACTTGGGTTTATTTTACCTTGGACCTGGGGTATCTCTTTGCGGCTACTCCAGTAAAGCGCAGCCACTGCTCCTTACTTTGGACGAGAGGTATCTCCTCACCGCTCCCCCTCCTGACCTTGAACGTGGAATAGCTCCTCTAGGCCCTCCTGTGCCCATGCAGCCACTGCTCCTTGGACATGGAGTTGCTCCTTTGGGCTGCTCCTGCGCTGTTGCAGCCTGGCACTCTCAGCCACCGCCCCTGACCTTGGACGCAGGGTAGCTCCTCTTGGCTGCCACCCCTGACCTTGGACGTGGGGTAGCTCCTCCTGGCCACTGCCTCTGACCTCGGGCGTGGGGTAGCTCCTGTCAGCCATGCTTGTGCGCTGTTGCAGCCCCCTGCCCTTTCACTTTCATTCTATTTCATACAGCAACAAATATTATATTCCTCCCAACTTCTTTTGAAAGACCCCTCCCAATACCATTTATTCTAACATACTCTACAATTAATTACTCTATCTCCTTCTGCTAAAATTCTCATTAATATATCCTAAACACCTATGATAGTAGCTGGAATGTAGTAAATATGACTAATTTTAAAATGACAGGCTTGGGTGTGGGGAGATTCAGCTATGAAGAGTTTCTTTGTGTTTATGGTAGTATACTATTAGTATAGCTGTATATTATTATTTTGTTGATGCACTTTGGCAGAATTCCAGAATTCTCATTTTCTTCCTGGGAACCTGGCTACCAAGCCCTGTACCAAATTTCCCATTCTCTCCTACCCATTATGGTCCTATGACTAAGTGAAATGTCATCAGAAGTGATACACAGTTCCCCTCTCATTTGCTGAAAGAGTAATTTCCATGAGTATAGAAATAAATCTGAATGCATCATTAATTCCAGTTAAAATAAATATTTAATGTGGCTATTAAAGGATATATTTTACTTCTGGTTCTGGACCAAAATGGAGTGTAAAGAATTGTTAAACTATGGTGGAAAAGTAACTATAAGATATAAAAACACTCCGTTGTTTTAGTTACTAAGTTGTGTCCAACTCTTTTGCAACCCCATGGACTGTAGCCCACCAGGCCTCTCTGTCCATGAGATTTCCCAGGCAAGAATACTAGAGTTGGTTGCCATTTCCTTCTCCAGGGTATCTTCTTGACCCAGGAATTGAACCCATGTCTCTAGCATCTCTTGTATTACCAGGTAGATAAGGCGAGTGCCATCTTTTAACTCTGAGGTTCAGTTCAAATTTCACAGAAGGTGTGGTTTCAGCCACACTGGATGGTGGAGAATTTTGGTGGGTTTCCAGGGCCAGTGCTGATCTATAGTCATTGAGGAAGCAGGAGACAAACCTTTGGGACACAACTGAATTGCAGCTGGTAGAGCTGAGGTGCAGGTACACGGTTTAGAAAACAGTGTCTGCATTGAAAGGGAGATGGGAAATTTCCAGGGCATAAGTGACTGACATCTCATGTATGAGCACCTAAAGCTGCTGTAGCCCAAGGACTACAGTTCACATTATATACATCAGGAAGGAAGTTTGTTGGCTTTGGCTGGGCTGTAGAGTTGCCAGTCACGATGGAATGAAACTATTAGAAATAACGGTAGCAGTATGAAAGAGGGAAATCCACAAAAAAATGTGGAAATTGAACGTATTCTTAACCAATATATCAGATAAGAAATCACAAGGGAAATTAGAAAATATCTTGAGTCAAATTGAAATAAAAACACAAGACACAAAGACTTATGGGATGCATCCAAATCAGAGGGGAATTTATAGCTATAACATTTACATTAAAAAAGAGCTCAAACCAATAACCTAACTTTACAATATGTGGAACTTTACAATATGTGGAACTAAAAACAGAACAAGCTAAACCCAGAGCTATCAGAAAATAGAAATACTAAAGATTAGAGCAGATATAAACTGACAAATAGATTCATGGGATTAGATTTGATAAGAGAGACTGCCTCAAGAACTATGGACAGAGGTTCGTGACATTGTACAGGAGGCAGTGATCAAGACCAGTCCCAAGAAAAAGAAATGCAAAAAGGCAAAATGGTTGTCTGATGAGTCCTTACAAATAGCTGAGAAAAGAAGAGAAGCTATAGTCAAAGGAGAAAAGGAAAGATACTCATCTGAATGCAGAGTTCCAAAGACTAGCAAGGAGAGATAAGAAAGCCTTCTTAAGTGATCAATGAAGAGAAATAGAGAAAAACAATAGAATGGGAAAGGCTAGAGATCTCTTCAAGAAAATTAGAGATAACCAAGGAAACATTTCATGCAAAGGTGAGCACAATAAAGGACAGAAATGGTATGGACCTAAAAGAAGCAGAAGATATTAAGAAGAGGGGACATGAATACACAGAAGAGCTGTTAAAAAAAAAAGAAAAAAAAAGGTCTTAATGACCCAGATAACCACGATGGTGTGGTGATTCACCTAGAGCTAGACATCCTGGAGTGTGAAGTCAAGTGGGAGAAAGCATTATTATAAACAAAGCTAGTGGAGGTGATGGAATTCCAGCTGAGCTATTTGAAATCCTAAAAGATTATGCTTTTAAAGTGCTCACTCCATATGCTAGCAAATTTGGAAAACTCAGCAGTGGCCACAGGACTGGAAAAGGTCAGTTTTCATTACAGTCCAAAAGAAAGGCAATGTCAAAGAATGTTCAAACTACCGCACAATTGCATTCATTTCACATGCTAGCAAAGTAATGCTCAAAATTCTCCAAGTGAGGCTTCAACAGTATGTGAACTATGAACTTCCAGATGTTCAAGCTGGATTTAGAAAAGGCAGAGGAACCAGAGATCAAATTGCCAATGTCTGTTGGATCATAGAAAAAACAAGAGAGTTCCAGAAAAGTATCTGCTTTATTGACTATGCCAAAGCCTTTGACTGTGTGGATCACAACAAACTGGAAAATTCTTCCAACAATGGAAATACCAGACCACCCGACCTGTCTCTTGAGAAATCTGTATGCAGGTCAAGAAGCCACAGGTAGAACTAGACATAGAACAACGAACTGGTTCCAAATTGGGAAAGGAGTACATCAGGCCATATATTGTCACCCTGCTTATTTAACTTATATGCAGAGTACATCACGCAAATGCCTGGCTGGATGAAGCAGGAGCTAGAATCAATATTGCTGGGAGAAATAATCATAACCTCAGATATGCAGATGATGCCCCCCTTATGTCAGAAAGCAAAGAGGAATGAAAGAACCTCTTGATGAAAGTGAAAGAGTGAAAAAGCTGGCTTAAAGCTCAACTTTCAGAAAACGAAGATCATGGCATCCAGTCCCATCACTTCATGGCAAATAGATAGGGAAACAGTGGTAGACTATATTTTGGGGGGCTCCAAAATCACTGCAGATGGTGACTGCAACCATGAAATGCATGCTCCTTGGAAGGAAAGTTATGACCAACCTAGATAGCATATTAAAAAGTAGAGACAGTCTTTGCCGACAGAGGTCCCCTAATCAAAGCTATGGTTTTTCCAGTAGTCATGTATGGATGTGAGAGTTGGACGATAAAGAAAGCTGAGCACCGAAGAATTGATGCTTTTGAACTGTGGTGTTGGAGAAGGCTCTTGAGAGTCCTTGGACTGCAAGATCAAACCAGTCAATCCTAAAGAAATCAGTCCTGAAGAACGGATGCTGAAGCTGAAGCTCCAATACTTTGGCTACCTGATGTGAAGAACTGACTCATTGGAAAAGACCATGATGCTGGGAAAGATTGAAGGCAGGAGGAGAAGGGGATGACAGAGGATAAGATGGTTGCATGGCATCACTGACTCGATGCACATGAGTTTGAGCAAGCTCCAGGAGTTGGTGATGGACAGAGAAACCTGGTGTGCTGCAGTCCATGGGGTTGCAAAGAGTCAGACATGACTGAGTGACTGAACTGAAAGTGAGAATTCTATAAAAAACAATCAATAAATCCAGAGCTGTGTTTTTTTTTAAATAACTGCAAAATTGGCAAATCTTTCTCTATGACTGTATATAGAGACAGAGATAGAAGACTTAAGTCACTAAAATCAGAAGTGAAAGGAATACTACAAACAGTTGTAGACCAACATACTGATAATCTTGATGAAATAGGCAATCTAGAAACACATGAACTACAAAAAACAGTTCAAGAAGAAATAGATCTTGATGCTGGGAAAGACTGAGGGCAGAAGAGAGCCCTTCTCCTGAGGGCTCCCTTCAAAGGATAAGATGGTTGGATGGCATCATTGCCTCAATGGACATGAGTTTGAATGAACTCCAGGAGATAGTAAAGAACAGGGAAACCTGGTGTGCTGCAATCCATAGGGTCACAAAAACACATGACTGAGCAACTGAAAAACAACAACAAATAGGCCTGTAACAACCAAAAAAAAAAAAAAAAGAGCAATTAAATCAGTAATCACAAACCTCTCAACAAAGAAAAGCTCGACAAGATGGCTTAACTGGTGAATTTTAGAACAACACCAATACTTAAACTCTTCCCACAAATTGAATTAAATAGAAAACTAACAAACTCATCCTAAGAGGTCAACATTACCTTGATTTCAAAGCCAAACAAAACAACAAAAAAACAAAACCAAAAAATCTACTGGGAAAAAAAAAACCCTGAAAGCCAGTAATCCTAATGAATAGGATGCAAATATCCTCAAGATAGTACTGGCAATAATAATATGCTAGTGAATTCAGCAAGCTACTGAAAGGATTAACATTGTGGCCAAGTGGAATTTATCCAGGTCCTGTGAGGGTGTTTCAACATAGGAAACCAATGTAATGTGCTACATTTATAAAATAAAGAGGAAAAATCTAAATAATCATATCAACTGATGCAGAAATGTCTGAATTAAACTATAAAACTCTTAGGACAAAATATAGGTGTAAATCTTTGTGACCTTGGGTTAATGGTTTCTTAACATATGATTCCAAAGGAAAGAAATAGGCAAATTGGAATTTATCAAAATTAAAAACAGTTTTGCTTCAAAGGGCACTGCCAAGAAAGTAAAGAGAGAACCTACAAAAATGGGATAATGTTTATAAATAACATATCTGATAAGTGATTTGTCTGAGTCCTTTTGCTGTAAGGAATACCATAGCTGAATGGCTTATCCACAACAGAAATGTGTCACAGTTCTTGAGGCTGGAAAGTTCAAGATGAAGGTGCTGGCAAATTCCATGTCTGGTGAGGGTCTACTTTCTGTTTCATAGATGGATATCTTTTCACTGTGTGCTAACATGGCAGAAGGAGCAAGTGAGCTCTTTGGGCTCTTTTATAAAGGCACTACTCCCATTTGTGAGGGCTCTGCTTTTATGACATAATTGTCCTCTGAATGCTCCACCTCCAGATACCTTTATATTTGTCATTAGGGTTTGACACGTGGATTTTTATTTGTGGGGGTGGGAGGACACAAACATTCAGACCATAGCAGAACTTGTATGTAAAGTACATGAAGCACTCTGATAGTTCAACAATAAAAAGAACCCCATTGTTAGGGACTGAGTATGCATATGTTGAAATCCTAACCCACAACTGGAAGGTGCAGCCTTTGGGAGGTAATCATTTCATAATGTATAAATATACCAAGTGGGCTTCTCTGGTGGCTCAGAGGGTAAAGTGTCTGCCTGCAATGTGGGAGATCCAGGTTTGATTCCTGGGTCGGGAAGATCCCCTGGAGAAGGAAATAGCAACCCACTCCAGTACCCTTGCCTGGAAAATCCCATGGACGGAGAAGCCTGGTAGGCTACAGTCCATGGGGTTGCAAAGAGTTAAACACGACTGAGTGACTTATGTTTCTTTTTTCTTTCTAAATATACCAAAACATTACATTGTGCATTTTAAATACTTTTAATTTTAATTTGTCAGTCATACCTCAGTAAAGCTGGGGGGAAAAAAGGAGTAGTAAGTAGGCTATAAAACTCTCAGCATAAAAATATAGTCATGCACAAAACACTGATCCCTAGAGGAAAAGTCACCAGATTAACAGTGACTGCATTTCGAAGTCGATTGTATACAAATTTCTTTCTGAAGAAAATGGTGACTATGGGTTGAGTGAATGGTAAATATGGCATGTCTGAGGTACAGTGAAGAAATAACTGACAAAAGCAAACATTAAATGTTTTTTTTTTATTATGAAATAGTTTAAATATACAGAAAGATACAGAGAATAAAACCCCACAATCAGCTTTATTATTTTAGAATTGGCCATGATTGCTTATTTTTTCAACAAATGATTTCTCATTTTCCTCCCTCTCCAGAGGTCATCACAATTTGATGATTATTTCCATAATGTTATTACACTATTTTCATACGGTATTCAGCCATGAAAGAATATGTAATTTTGATTTGCATGTTTTCACTTTATATAAATAAGTAGAACCATATCATACAAAAAACCCCCTAGTTCAAGGTCAGTATTGTTTCTCAGATGTATCCATGTTGATAGAAATATCTCTAGTTCCTTCATTTCAAGTCTAACATTTAAACCCCAATGATTTTTTTGATTGCCTAAAACTTTTCATTTCTACAAACACTGAAATGGGTTTTCATGTACATCTCCCTGAACACGAGAGGCTCTGTAGAGGTCAAAGAGTATCCATCTCTTCAAATTTACTAGATATTGACAAATTCTTTTTAAAAAACTGCAGTAAGTCTCCTACACAGGAATGAGTTTTGTTCCAAGAGAATGTAAGTCCAATTTTTCCAAGTCCAGCTGTTAGCCTGGGTACCCAAGTGACACAATTGGCTACATAGAACTCTACTGTAATAGCTTTCCCTGGAGAAGGGAATAAATGGCAACCTACTCCAGTATTCTTGTCTCAAGAATTCTGTGGAATTTTCACACAAATAATACATAAAAAGCAAAAAATAACACATTTTCAATCTTATAGTACAGGACCTTGAAAAGTATAGTAGCACAGTAAAACAGCTTGCATACAGGGGCTGGCATCAAGGGAACAGGCAAGAATTACTGACTGAAGGAGGGAAATAGGATATGGTAGAACTGAAGGATTCTCAGCAATAGAAGATATCAGCTACATCACTGCTTGCTTTTATGCTTGCTTCTGGACATCCTGGACTTGAAATAAAGATACTGTACTACTGTGCTCTATACTGTGAAGTACACAAAAGCACAGCTACTTATAGAGGGTGGATGCATGTCACAAGGTACGCCAGAATGTAAACTAACTTATATGACTGGACACGTGAATGCACATACATATCTTTGAAAGCTTGCAACTTGAAGGTTTGTATGCAGTGAACTTACTGCATTTCCAACTGCATTGTATGATTACTTCTATTGCTCCACATCTTTCCAGTAATTAGTAGTGTGATGCTTTTGAAATAGTTCATTGTGATTTTGTTTCCCTCACTGCCATGATGTATATTGTCAATTCTTTTACTACTCCCAAGTCCATTCTTTCTCTACTGGTATTTAAACCATCTTTATCATATGCAAACTTTCTACAAATAGATTTGATTCAACGATTTTATTGGTGTTTTTTAGAATTCACACTTCATAGATTAATTTTAAGTTTTAAGATTTGATGTGAAATTAAAGGGCAAAAAGGCCTATTGAGGAATTTTGTTGGAATTGCAGTGAATTTGTTAATCAGAAATACTGGATAACATTATCTTGAGTCTCTTCAGCCTAATAAATCAAATACCCTTTGATTTATTATTCTTCAGTTTTCTGGACCTAGAAAATCTATTGTTTTAACTCCTTGAGGATCTGGTCTTTGTATCAAACATGTTGTCTCCTCATATCTAAATCAGGGTGTGGCAAACAGCAGCTACTCAATATTCACTGAATGAAACTGTGTATATATATGTGTGTGTATGTAGTTTGTAATTTTCTTCTCTCAATCCCCTTTTGATTTGTTTTATAATCACCTGATAAAAATTTATAAACTTTGTATTTTTTTCTGTAGTATGAAACAGTTTAGATGAAATCACCTAGATTAACCCATACTATTACTTGGGACTGATGTCATTTTAAGCTGCAGTATGAATTTCTTGAGGTTTTGGAGTTAACTGCAATACTCTCTGTGCTTGATCTAAATAGAAGTTCTGTATTTTTCTCAGTGAACCTTCATTTTCTTTCATTACTTTATCTGATTCTTTCTCTCTAGAAAACTCCTAAAACCAGCTGTTATATAGTTCTACTTCTATTACTTGCCTATAGTAAAAACACTCCTAATATATTCTAAAGTTTTTAGGTTGTCCCAGTTGTAACCGGCTGCTTTCCATGGATGTTCTTGTCTACTAAGGAATCTTGTTTTAGCTGTAAGGATTAAATGAGTTAATATAGGTTGAGTGTGTAGAATAGTGCCTGGTGCATAGTAGGCACTCAATACATGTTAGCTTTATTATTTAATTGAAGATCTGCTATATTTGATGCACTAGGTGAAGTACTTTGCATGCAAATTTCTTAATATGCACCAATCTACAACAGATACTATTTCATTTAATATTCACATTTCTACACTACAGTATCCTTTATTATCCCTATTTTGAGAATTAAAGAAAACCCTGAGTTTCAGATAAGTCAAGCAGATTACTCAAATTCACACAATGCCACAACAGTAGGAGAGCTATGATTTTCCAGAATCTAAGCTCTTAGTTAAGGCTGAAAGGTATATAAGAACTAGATAATGAAGTTCCTCATAGACAGTTTTAAAGACTGTAGATGTTAAAGAACAACAGCAAGGCAGTGATGTATTATTATACTTGAAAATGATCATTTTGGGTAGGTGGTGGGAAATGAATTTAAGGGGACCAGAAGTTGATACAGGAAGATCTGTTAGAAAGCTATAGAGTGATCCCCATGATTGGTCAACAGAAACTAATAGAATTCTATAGCTGAAACTACCATTTAGTAATCACTTTTGAAAATCCAGAGGCACATTAGAAATATCTTGGAAATTTTTTAAAAACACAAATCTCCAGGTATTACTTTTCCCCCTAAAACTCCAGATGTGATTCTAATGAGCAGCCATGTTTAAAAACAACTGGACTATATGATGATCTTTTATCTAGTTTCACTTTTTGTATTTCATATTCAGTTCTCCCATTTACTTGGTTTTCCAATATGTCTCATTTTTTGTTGTTCTTTCTCAAGCCTTTATCAAGTGTAGTAGAAAAGCTTTTGTATACATACATACATATATATTATCATATATTTTTAAAATATGAATTTTTGCTTAGCTAAAAAATTTATAACATTTTGGCTCCACTTGTTTAAGTAAGTATGAATATAATGCTAGATTTCTAATTTGTATTCACTCAAAACTTTGATATAGTCCCACTTATTCTGGCATCTAGTATTACTGGTCTGGAAAGCTTATTATTTTAGTGATTTAAAAAAATTTTGAATGATGCTTGAAACTTCAATTCTGAGAATATAAAGAAATACTATGTTGT
>SJYC01027495.1:0-12327 GCA_006408675.1 Madoqua kirkii | reverse complement strand
TCCACAACTATAGGAGAAATAAAAAATAGATTCTTATAACAGAAATTGAATTATTAAATTCTTTTTGTACATAAAAAAATCCCAGGCCAAATGAACAAAGTTCTACCAGACATCCAAAACCAAACATTTTTTATTTTACCCAAAATCTTCTAAGGAAGAAAAAGATTTTATGAGATTAGGACAACTTTGATTCTAAGATCTGACGAGGAGTACATGAAAGGAAAATTGAAGGCCAATCTCACTGACAAACACAGATGCAAAAAACCTAAAGAAAATATTGGCACATAGCAACTGGCTATGAATGGAAAAGATAAAGATAGGTCTGTCTCAGGAATACAGGATTGGTTCAACATTAAAAACGTAATTCACGACATAAAAAAGAAAATATCATCTAATCATCTACAGATATAGAAAAACATTTATTGAAATTCAAAAGCTTTTTACAGTCAAAACTCTTAACAAATGGTAATGAAAGGGTATCTACCAGAAACATTTAAACATCAGAATTATTAATAACAAAATATTACAGCACTTCTTAGGTGGCGCAGTGGTAAAGAACCTGCCTGCCAATGCAGCAGACGTGGGTTCAATCCCTGGGTTGGGAAGATCCCCTGGAGGATGGCATGGCAACCTACTCCAGTATTCTTGCCTGGAGAATCCCCAAGGACAGAGGAGCCTCGTGGGCTTACAGTTCATAAGGGCAAAAAGAGTCAGACATGACTGAAGTAACTTACACTTCAGTGTATATGCTTTGAAGCATATACAAAGCACTTCAATTGAGACCAGAAATTGATAAAAATACCTGCCATCACTACTTTGATTCATACTGTATTGGAGATCTAAGGATAATAGAAAAAAGAAATTAAGGATTAAGAATTTAAAGTGAAGAAACTGCCATTATTTACAGACATACCCACCCACAGAAAAAGGAAATCTAAAAATTACTAATAGTAATGCAAGTTTTCCAATGTTGCTAGATATAAGGTCAAAGTATAAAAGTTAATTTTATTTCTGTGTATGAGCAACAAACTGAAAACACAGAGAATGTTTAACACAGGAACAAAATGTAAATGTCTAGACATTAATCTAATAGAAGATGTGTGTGGCCTTATAGAGAAAATTATAAAACACATTGAAAGAATTAAAAAATCTAAGTAAACAGAAAGATAAACTATGTTTACAAATAGAAAAAAAATCCAAAATCAGTATGTAGAATAAATAAACTTTAAACCAAAAGCCAGTAGCTTTTTGTTATTTTCTGGTGGAAACTAACACTGACCTAAACTTCAGTGAGATGTCCAAAGGACAAATTCTGAAGAACATAAAGAAGGTATAGGGATTTACTCTAACAAATATTCATTTTTACATTAAAATATTTTTTTTAATAGTGTGGTACTTTCGAGAGGGGACATACATATACCTATGGCTGATTCACACTGATACATGGCAGAAACCAACACAATACTATAAAGCAATTTTCCTCCAATTAAAAATAAATAAAATTTTAAAAAAGACAGTGTGGTACTGGCGAAAGGAAACAGAATCAATGGAATGGAACAGAGATCAAAATCAGATTCATAGATATACTATTATGTTGGCCAAAAAGTTCAGTAGGGTTTTCTGTGGCATCTTACTAAAAATCTGAAGGAAGATTTTGGCCAACCCAATATAACCTGATATATTAAGAGTTAAACATTCAGGACAATAAGCAAAGAAAGCTCATTTCTTCAGTAAATGTCTACGACACTTGGTTTTCTATAAGGAGTAGAAATTAAATACTTCAATCTCAAAAATCAATTTTTGGACTATGGCACTAAATGTAAAGAAGAATCTTTAGAGGACAGTTTGAGAATACCCATATGACTTCAGAATGCAGAAAGGTTTCTTAAAATATCAAAAATCATAGGCTACACAAATCAAAACTACAATGAGATATCATCTCATACCTGTCAGAATGATCATCATTAAAAAGACCAGAAATAACAAATGATAGTGAGAATGTGAAGAAAATGTAACCCTCCTACACTGTTGGTAGGGATGTAAATTGGTACAGCCACTGTGGAAAACAGTACAGAGGTTCCTCAGAAAACTAAATATGATCAGAAAACTACCGTATGATCTAGCAATTCCGTTCCTGGGTATACATCCAAAGAAAATGAAAACATCAATTCAAAAAGATACAAGCACCTCAGTGTTCATACCAGCATTGTTTACTACAGCCTAATTGTTCATTAACAGATGAATGGATAAAGATATGACATACTGGGAGTGTAAGACAGTGCTTTCACTGCCATAGGCCCAGGTTTAAACCCTGATTGGGGAACTAAGATCCCACCAGTGGCACAGTGTGGCCAAATAAATAAATAAAAGCAACAAGGATGTATTGTATAGCACAGGGAGGATAGCCAGTATTTTATAATAACTTTAAATGAAGTATAATCTATAAAAATACTGAATCACTATGTTGTATACCTGAAATATATGTACATCAACAATACCTCATAAAAAAATATATATCTCTAAAACTGAACAAAGGACTAAGCAGGCACTTAACAGAAGAGGAAGTCAAAATAGCCTTTTATAAATATAAAAAGATCCCAAATATTTTTTAGTAATAAGGAAATTTAGATAACAAGTATAAGTAAATATTTCACATATATCAAGTTAGCAAAAAATTTTAAATTTGTTAATTCTCAGTCTGGAGCAATGAATACTCTCACACACAGCTATTAGAAATGTAAGTTAGTACAAGTAATCTGGAAAGTAAAATAGCATTATGCAACAAATTCCTGGCTATATTCTCTACATGAACTCCAGCATATGTGTACCATCAGTCACATGTAATAAGGTTCAATGCAGTAATATTTATAATAACAGAAGACTGAAACAATTCAAATGCCCTTCAGTGGGATAAATTAAGATTTTCACAGTGGAATATATTACATTTCACCAGGAAAAAAATTCAGTGAAAAATAGTGACTAAAATCAATTTAGATGAATCTGAGGAATATAATTTTGAGTTGAAAAAGTCAGAATTACCAGCACAATGTATTTCCATTTTCATCAGAAAATTGAAAATATGCCAAATATAAATATTTTGCTTAGGGATATATGTCACAAAACTACAAAGAAAAGTCAAGAAATGATAAGCAAAGTTGTAGGATAATGGTTACCCTAGTGAGGGGTAGGGATGGGCCAAAAGTAGGGAGCGATACATCACTAAGAAGGGACCCTCAAAGGCCTAAAATGGCAGTGATAATCTTCTATTTCTTAAGTTAAGAAGTAGGTACATTTTTTGTTATATTATTAAACTACATATTTAGGCTAATATATATTTATGTGTATATAATTTATTTAATAATAATTATTAATAAAATTTAGCCATGTCTTCTTTGGCACTACAGTTCCACATCAAAATATTTTCTTAGAAATCTGAACAAGAACATAAACGTTTGAGGAGAGGTAGTCGAGATGGGGGTGGAATGAGATGGAGAGTAGTGTTGACAGAGATATTTACAGAGACCTTAATTTTCTTCTAAATTTTAGTCTTCCATTTTATCTGAATGCATCCTATGTCTGTATGAAAATCATTCCTATACCACAAAGCTAAACTCTTAACCTCTTCTCTCTTAGATGTTTTCTAGCTTCTGACCTGTGTTTTTGTTAAAGACTATCTTCTCAATTAAACAGATTCCTCTCTCACCTCTCTCTGAGTTTCATGTCAGCTTTCTTTTTATATATGCTGTTTACAGCTATATTGTATTTCTTCTACAAGCCTATCAGTTATTCGATTTTTTACATTTTTGTATAACACCTTAGCATCTTGCAAGTACTCTGTTTAAAGTACAAATTAAATAATCTTGATTAAAAGAATGAATGAACTGACCATTAAGAGAAAAATGAGGCATTCAGAGATAAATTACTAATATAATACTAGTAGCTAACAGCTTTTGAGCTCATAATATGAGATAGGAACTGTTGAAAGCACTTTAAAAATATTATTCTAGTTTATAGATGAGAAAACAAAGGCACAGAGAGATTAAGTCAGTTGCTCAAATTTTCACTTCATGTAGGTGTCAGGGTTTGAATCTTACTTTGGTGTTACAGCTGTGCATAGAGCTCAAAAGGTCATCAGATTAGGAAAAGATTCTTTTTTTTTCCCCCTTTGGATGTTGAAAGCTTTGTTTTGAAATTTCATGTAGACAGAAGATGGAGGGCCAGACACAGGGCTGAGTGAGGCTTGTGCACCTGAGCTTGGTAAAGACTGGAAGAGAGGACTTCCCTTGTGGTCCAGTGGTTAAGAATCTGCATTCCAATTCAGCGGATACAAAGATCCCATAGGCTGAGGAGCAACTAAGCACCACAGCTACTGGTCCCCCAAGCTCTAGGGCCCATGCTCTGAAACAAGAGAAACCTGCACACCGCAATGAGAAGCCTTTGCACTGCAACAAGAGAAGCTCTTGAGCCGAAACTAGAGAAAGCATGTGTGCTGCAACAAAGACCCAGCTCAGCCAAAATTAAAACAAAACAGCACAGAAAGGCTGGAAGATGCTTATGAAACTAGAAAAGGAAGGAGACTCAGAGAAGAGGGGGTAAAGTGGGCAAGGAGAGACAGTTCAGAATATCAGCTTTTGGAGAAGCACCTCAAAGGACTCAAGTTTCTACCAAGACCTAGAACATTTGAGAGGAACATGCCAACAACAGAGTGAAGAGGTGCTACCTTTGAGTCAAGCTGGGCTGTACCCTGCAAAGGTTTTTGAATGCCTATTTCCTCTTCACTCACCTGAGCACAAGTCTTTTGTCATCTCTCTTTTGGCCATCCAGGGCTCCTTCCCTTGTTCCAACAATAGTATCACACTTGGTTTAGAAAAGCAAAGTCCTGCGTATATGAAAAGAAACCAAATTTGGTCATGCTGTAGATATCTGAGAACTCACATCCAATTATTTGATCATTGGGGAAGAGAGGGCTTACAGTAAGCCAGAGAAAAATGTGATGAGGACATACATACAATGGACAGGGAAACTGAAACTTCCAACACAGATTAATAACAGACCCATTCACTGCCAACTCACAAATATTAACCTGTTACTTTGGCACAGGCAGCAGACATTCAGCCAAACACTACAGATGCTAACCCCCAAAATCACAATGATACCCTTATGAGTAGAAGCTCAGTTTTACAAGAAGACATTCTTACCCAGTGATACCAAGATCCTGTAGTTCTCCAGCATCACATTACTGTACAGATGCCTTTGAGAAGGATTTAGGTAATCCCACTCCTCTTGGGAGAAGTCTACAGCCACATCTCTGAAAGTCACCAACTCCTGAAATGAAATGAAATAACCTTATCTCTTCCCATACTCACCTCATTCATTCTGCCCCAGGCACACGGGGCTCCCAGATACACCTTCAGATGTGGAGAATGTTCCCCTAGGGCTTTTGTACTTCTCAGATCATTCTGTATAAAAACAGCAATGTTCTTATTCCAGTTCCCTATTCCCCTAACTCTGCTTATTTTTCTCCATGGTACTTACTTATTCTGTTACTTATTGTCTGCTCCCACCTCCACTAAGATATTAAGTCCATGAGGGCAGAGTATGTTTTTGTTTTGGTCACTGCTATATCCCAGTTACAGAACAGAATCTGACACACATGAGGCTTATTTAAATATTTGCTGAATAAACTGAATTAATGAATGAATGTTTTGCAAAAGTCAAGAAGCTATAAGAGGATGTAAAATGAGACCATAAAGTGCTTACTGTATCTTCCAAAATTGTATTATACCAAGCAAAGCAAATCATCAATTCCATTAAAATGCAAATACTTTAATCCAGAATACTTAAAATTTTATGTGAAGAAATGAGTCTTCCATTCATAATAGTATTTTGGCCTATAGTGGCTAAGCAAAGTTCTTAAAAACTTGGAGTTATGCTATGATTCAGCTAGATTCCAGGTTTCCATAATGTGACCATCTAATGAAAACTAATATACATAATGTATTTGTGTGCGGGGATACATACACACATGTAAATTATTATTTTTTTTTTACAGAATTAGAAGAGATGAATCTGTCAAACCAAGAAGATTATTTTATTGGGCATTTTATTCGATTTTGTCGTAGTTTAAAAAACTCTCTCTGCAAAATAAAGTTTGAGCAAACTCTGGGAGATAGTGAAGGACAGAGAAGCCTGGTGTGCTGCAGCCCATGGGGTCACAAAGAGTTGGACACAACTTAGCGACTGAGCAAGAAAATTAAGTATTCTTAAAGTGTTTTTCAACACTCAGTAACTTTTTTTCTTATTATATGAAGTAGTCTGTGAATTTCTCCCTCTTTGACCTAGCATCAGTTCAGTTCAGTTCAGTAGCTCAGTCATGTCCGACTCTTTGCGATAACATCCCTAATATATTGCAGAAATGTTCCTGTTTGGTTTGGTCATATACAGCTTCCAAAAATGTTTTCCTTAGCTTACATAGATATGTATAATAAACATAAATTTTTTATATATGATATACACATTCTTCACTGAGTCCTTCATTTATACAGTCAATGAAAATAATTACAGTGTCAATACAAGGAGCTTAAATTCTAACCATCAAATATCTGACCTCTAACAAAGAACCTCTGAAAATATTTGACCTCTAACCAAATACTTGGTTTCAAAATCCATTCATAATTATAATCAAACCTATCTGAAGAAACAGTTCCCTTGACCTTTTTGCCTTACAGACACATCATTCTCAGCAGAGAAGACAACTTCCCCTGAGGCCTTGTCATGTACTGACTGACTTATTTCTCACATCCCTTGTACTATAGCACATGGAGCTGAAGTAAGTGACCTCTTAGCTCCTTATACATGCTTTCAGACCACTGTCTCACCCTCTTTCCTAAAATATACCTAGTTTTCCATCTCCTGAAATCAGGCTGTAGCTGTGTATGATCCCTTCTTCTTTTAATTATCTATCAGTTTCTGGTAGATACCAATTCTCTGTCATTCCTTGAACACTTTAGTATCTTGTCTCACTGTCACTTTCTCCAATGCTACTCCCATTATACATAATCTTTGGTCACTTCAATATTCATATAAATAACCCTTCCAACAACCTGGCCTCTCAGCTCTCTCACCTCACCTTCTCCAATAAGCTTGTCCTCCACACTTCTACAGTCACTTTCATGATCATGCCCTAGACCTTGTCATTATCGGTTAGTACCAAACCCCCCGTAATCTCAATTCTCCTACTCTCATTTTTACCTCCTATATTGCAATTTTTGCCCCCTGGTACCCTAATTAGGATGGGCTTCCCAGTGGCACTAGTGGTAAAGAACCCACTTGCCAGTGCAGGAGACAGAAGAGACATGGTTTCAAGCCCTCGGTTGGGAAGATCCCCTGGAGGAAGGCATGGTAATCCACTCCAGTATTCTTGCCAGGAGAATCCCATGGACAGAGGAGCCTGGTGGGCTATAGTCTATGGGGTCGCAAAGAGTAGGACAGGACTGAAGTGACTTAGTATGCATACCCTAATTAGGATCATCCTTTGACCCCACTAGAACCTATAAATCATTAATCTTATGTTTTCACTGCTCTTCATTCCCACATGGCCTCACATCGTAGAACAACCATTTGTTATAATCACACCCAGGCATATCCTCTCAACTTCTCTGTCCCCTTTTCACTTAACTATACTCATCTGGGCCACAGCTATCACTGAGCATACTTGGTTTCTGTACCCTGCACACCTTAATTTTTTTTAGAGGAATAATTCTAATTGGTTTCATTTAAAATTCATGATCACTAACTTCAAGTGAACCACAATAATACATTTCTATCTAGCTACATGATACAATTCTTTAGTCCATTCATTGCCCCTACCCTCCCAAATGACCATCTGATATTTTCTTCCCTCTCCTCACATCCTTACTCTCAGCTAAAAACCTTGCTTTGTTTCACTGAAAAAAAAAAAGCCATTTTAAGAGGATCTCCACAAATTCCCACAACATCTACACATTTACTTGCATGTGGGCCATACACTCTGTTTTTTAAATCTCTTTTTAAAATCTTTATTGAATTTGTTACTACTTTGTTTCATGTGTTGGTTTTTTGGCTGCAAGGCACGTGGGATCTTCAGGGATGGAATCCATACCCCCTGCATTGGAAGGCAGTCTTAACCACTGGACCGCCAGGGAAGTTCCTGGCCCATATACTCTAACTTGATTCTATTACTGTAAATGAACAGCCCAGTTACCTAGCAAAGGTCAGCTCTTCCATTTGTATCCTAGACCTCAAATCCTCTCAGCTACTCAAGCACAGTCTTCCAGCAATTCCCTCCTCTCTCCTCTTCATCTTCAATTTCCCTTTCTGCTGCATCTTTGAATCAGCCCACAAACACATACCTGTCCTTAAAAAACCTTTTTGACTATAGTTTTTCCTCCTATATTCCTACTACCTATTTCTCTTCTTTCCTTACAGCTAAACTATGTGAAAGAGTGGTCTCTACTTTTCATTATTTCTCTCCCCGTCCTAAAGAGGAATGACATAATGTGATGTGTAACAGGAACACTTTGGCTGTTCTGTTGAAAACAGACTAAAGACAGTAAGGGTGGAAGTAGAGGGACAAGTTAAGAGAGCATAGCAACAATCCAGGTGAGGAATGATAGTTTACATTAGAATGGAAACTGGTGGTAGTAAAAAGAGGTCAGGTTCTGGATATATTTTGAAGGTAGGACAAACAACTTCCTGATGGAAGACTTTTAGCTTGAACATCTTAGATGGGAAGTATGTAAGAAGTTTCTGATTGGTTTTCCTGTTTCAATCCTTGTCCCATTCAGTTTCTTTTCAATAGCGGCCAAAGTGATCCTATTAAATGGGAATCAGATCATGCCATTCCTAAGCTCCAGAACTTCCATGGCTCATTTCACTCAGTTTGAGAAATCTGAATTTGAGGTATCCATTCCACAATCAACTGAAGATGCTGAGTGGATAGCTGGATACACAAGTCTGGATTTCTGGAGAGAGTTCTGGGCTGTATACAGTTCGGTAGTTGTTGGCATATAGATGGTATGTAAAGCCGTAAGACAGGGTGCAATCAACAAAGGAGTGTAGGTAGAGCAGCAAAGAAGGGCTAAGCCCTCTTAGTTAACAGATACTTAGTAAAAAGTTTGTGGAATGAATGAACATCTGGATGGAGTCTAGAATGAAGAAGTTATTCTGTTTCTAGGGGAATAGCATTTTAGGCAGAGGGAACAGTAAGTGCAAGGCCATGAGTCCAGATTGTACTCAGTTCACTGCAATGAAGTTAGTGTGGCTGCGACTGAGTGAGTGAAATACAGAGTGAAAAAAATTAGATGAGGTCACAGGGATAGCCAGGGACCAGATTATGTAGGGCCTTGCAGGTCAAGGTAAAGACTTCATCATTTGTCCAGAATGAGGTGGGAATCCACTGGAGAGTTTTAAAAAGTGACATGATTGGTAACCCAGAAGTTTCAGCAGAAGGAAAAGTAATGTCCGCCTGTTTTGAAAAAGGAAAATATTTCAGGAAAAAAAAACACACACCAACTCACCTGGTACATGGCTTTAAGAAGTCCAACAGCCATTCTTTACTTCCCTTGACTCTTTCCTGGGGAATGGCAATGTCCTTAGATGAGTGAGATGGGGAGAAGAACATGAGAAACTAGGCTTTCCTTGCAGCATCCACAGTCATCAGCCGAGAATTTTTCTGCTTTTCATTCCTCTGTTTCACCCTTCCCTCCACTAGAAAGCATAATGGAGACCTAGCAATCTGCTTGCAAATAATTTAACTTGTGCCCAAATCACTTCCTAATTCATTATTTAAAAAGAAATGTTCCAGATTTTACAGTTAAAAACTCCAAGTGATGCAACCATTTCCATAAAGACACAGCTAATAAATAACAGCATTAAGGTCAAAAAAAGTTCTTTCTGACTACACTTTCCTTCTCCTCTCCAGTGGTAAGTGATTCTGTCTCTCCACCACTGCGTGGTTTGGGAGATCTTAGTTCCCTGACCAGGGATTGAACCTTGGCCAGGGCAGTAAGGGCACCTAGTCCTAACCACAGGACCGACAGGGAATTCCTCGGTCAGCGGGTTCTAAATTCTGGTGGCAAACTGGCATCACCTGGCCCAGCTTTAACAGATATTGGTGGCAGAGGAGTCTCATTTGGTCCCCCGCTCCTACACACACACACACACAGATTCTTAAAAACTACAGCGCCAACCACCATCTTGCACAGATCACAGCAGCCGTGGATACTGGCAGTTTCACCGTCACCCTCACCCATAGCCCCTAGTCGCAAATACTATGATGGTCTCACTCACACTCCAGTCACAAAGAGGCCGCGGACAGAGGAATGAGACAGGCAGGAACTATCCTGCCTCAACTCAGTCTCACTCTCTGTGGCACCAACCATCGCTCACTCGCGCACACACAGTCACATAGATATGATGTGTACAGGCACCGAGGGTGACACGCTCACACACTGTAAGGTAACAACCACCGTCTCACACGAAGAGTCGCAGAAAGCCAGGGGGCCAACGTCCGGGTGACCCACTTCCTTCCTACCTGCAGAACCGAACTGCCGGAAGACGAGGTCCCAGCCCGGAAGGCTCGTATAACCTCCCCTCGGGCCCACCTCCTGGCCTGAATCTGATGGAACCCAGCCTCCGCGAGCCCGGAAAGAGGCGACTCGGCCTCCGGAGGACACAAAGGGGCAACGGGCCCAGTGCTCGCGGGGGCCACTGGGAAATGTAGTTCTGACCAGAAGAAGCCTCGGCGCTCTGGAGTTCAACTGCCCTGGGAGTTTGTACCCCCACCTGCTCTGCCCCAGCTTTTGCCAAGCGGACCTCTCCCTGGACTTGCAGGAGGAGCCTGCACGTCTCGATCGATTCCTCTCAGCTTTGAGGCTGGGTCCACCACAGAGACTGCGTCGAGCGTCACCCTAAACGGTCGAGATTGAAGGGCGCAGGCATAAGGGGTCGGTCCACCTTCCTTAGCGACGCGTCGGAGAATTACAAACCGCTTGTTAGCCTCAGGGGCTGGGGCGGGGCGGGGGGTGGGGAGCGAAGTGGGCGCGCTCTAGTGCACGCGCGGCTGCACAAAATGCGTGAGAAGTGAGTTCCTCTGTTTGACCTGGGGGACTTGAAGAAAGTGTGTATGGGGCAGTTGGAAATGGAATGCGCAGGTACGTTGTGCTTAATCCAGTCCCTCCTTCCCCAGGGCGTTCTTCTCGGGGAATGGTTTGCCCCGAAGACAGGAGGGGAGAGGTCAGGGTAGAGAGTGTCATCTTTTGCATATGATTCCTGAGTTAGTGATTTAGTGATGGCGGATGTGAATGTGTCCCCTCTTCCTAAAACGGCTCCTCTGTCGGGTATCTTCAAAGTTTCTTTACTCCCTACATTCAGATACAAATGTTGACTCAAGAGGACTTAACCTGATTACACTTCTCCCTCTGACACTTCATGGCTCCTTTGTTGTTGTTGTTGTGTCAGTCGCTCAGTCGTGTCCCACTCTTTGAGACACTATGGACTGTGGCGTGCCAAGTTCCTCTATCCATGGAATTCTCCAGGCAAGAATACTGGAGTGGGTTGCCATTCCCTGCTCCAGGGGATCTTCCCAACTTAGGGACTGAACCTGGGTCTTCTGCATTGCAGGCAGACTCTTTACAGAATTGCAGTCAGAGCCACCAGGGCTCCTTAACCTGCCTTTATACCTCCTTAAAACAACAGTGTTTGTATTTTAAGGTTTTTACTTTTTTTGGACCCTACAGCCTGTCTAGTCAAGGCTATGGTTTTTCCTGTGGTCATGTATGGATGTGAGAGTTGGACTGTGAAGAAGGCTGAGCACCGAAGAATTGATACTTTTGAACTGTGGTGTTGGAGAAGACTCTTGAGAGTCCCTTGGACTGCAAGGAGGTCCAACCAGTCCATTCTAAAGATCAGCCCTGGGATTTCTTTGGAAGGAATGTTGCTAAAGCTGAAACTCCAGTACTTTGGCTACCTCATGTGAAGTGTTGACTCATCAGAAAAGACTCTGATGCTGGGAAGGATTGGGGGCAGGAGGAGAAGAGGATGACAGAGGATGAGATGGCTGGATGGCATCACTGACTTGATGAACGTGAGTCTCAGTGAACTCCGGGAGATGGTGATGGACAGGGAGGCCTGGTGTGCTTCGATTCATGGGGTCACAAAGAGTCGGACACTACTGAGCGACTGAACTGAACTGAGGTCTTTGCTGCAGCAAGGACTCAGCAGCTGCAGTGCAGGGGCCCCATTGCCCCACAGATGTGGGATCCCAGTTCCCCTCAGTTCAGTTCTGTT
>SJYC01027493.1:0-21556 GCA_006408675.1 Madoqua kirkii | reverse complement strand
TGCCTTCTCTTCAAACTCTATTAGCCTTTGCCCTGCTTCATTCCGCATTCCAAGGCCAAATTTGTCTGTTACTCCAGGTGTGTCTTGACTTTCTACTTTAGCATTCCAGTCCCCTATAATGAAAAGGACATCTTTTTTGGGTGTTAGTTCTAAAAAGGTCTTAGAGGTCTTCATAGAACCATTCAACTTCAGCTTCTTCAGCATTACTAGTTGGGGCATAGGCTTGGATTACTGTGATATTGAATGGTTTGCCTTGGAAATGAACAGAGATCATTCTGTCATTTTTGAGGTTGCATACAAGTACTGCATTTCGGATTCTTTTGTTGACCATGATGGCTAGTCCATTGCTTCTAAGGTATTCTTGCCCACAGTAGTAGATATAATGGTCGTTGGAGTTAAATTAACCCATTCCAGTCCCTTTTATTTCGCTGATTCCTAAAATGTCAGTATTCACTTTTGCCATCTCCTGTTTGACAACTTCCAATTTGCCTTGATTCATGGACCTAGCCATCCAGTTTCCTATGCAATTTTGCCCTTTATATCATCGGACCTTGCTTCTATCACCAATCACATCCACAACTGGGTATTGTTTTTGCTTTGGCTCCATCCGTTCATTCTTTCTGGAGTTATTTCTCCATTGATCTCCCGTAGCATATTGGTCACCTACTGACCTAGGGATTTCCTCTTTCAGTGTCCTATCATATTGCCTTTTCAAACTGTTCATGGAGTTTTCAAGGCAAGAATACTGAAGTGGTTTGCCTTTCCCTCTCCAGTGGACCACATTCTGTCAGACCTCTCCACCATGACCCATCCATCTTGGGTAGCCCCACACAGCTTGGCTTAGTTTCATTGAATTAGACAAGGCTTTGGTCCATGTGATCAGGTTGGCTAATTTTCTGTGATTATGGTTTCAATGTGTCTGCCCTCTGATGCCCTCTTGCAATACCTACTGTCTTACTTGGGTTTCTCTTACCTTGGATGTGGGGTATCTCTTCATGGCTGCTCCAGCAAAGCTCAGAGGCTGCTCCTTACCTTGGAACAGTCGCCCCTCCTGATCTTGAACATGGAGTAGTTCCTCTCAGCCCTCCTGCACCTGCACAGCTGCTGCTCCTTGGACATGGGGTTGCTCCTCTCGGCCACTCCTGCACTGTCGCAGCCTAGTGCTCTTAGAGGCTTAAATAACCAGCAGTAAAATTAAGCTCTTGCTGAACTGATAAGCAGCTTCAACAGGTGTCTGTTGCTCCTACCCAAGCCTAGGATTTTCCCTAAATTCTGCTTGGGAGAGTTAGGAGACCCAGTTGCCGAGGTTACAGAGATGTACTGAGGAGTTCAGCATTTGCAAGGACCAACTCTTTCAGTTCTCCCCCAGTTTCATCTGATCCTATCATCATTCTTTATCCTGATTCGTTTCATTGTGCCCAATCCTTGTTGTCTTGTTGCTAAGTTGTGTCTGACTCTGCAGCGTCATGGACTATAGCCTGCCAGACTCTTCTGTCCATGGCATCTCTTGGGCAAGGATACTGGAGTGGGGTTGCCATTTTCTTCTCCATGGGATCTTCCAGACCCAGGGATTGAACCACTGTTTCCTGCCTTGCTGGCAGATTCTTTATCACCGAGCCACCAGGGAAGCCTGCCCTTAGGGAAGAGTAGTGAAAGGCTGTAACTACATGACAGAAACAACATTATTAATATTTGAATAAACAGTCACAGCCTCTGCTTCAGTTTACCTCCATTGCCTAATTGGCATTTCCTTCTTTTCTGATTTTAATAAGAGGTGAAAGATATTGAGAAGAATATTAAGAATGTGAGAGATAGAGAGGCTTTGGGGAGGCTAAGCAGTGTGAGAAACATAAAGGGAGGGAAGGAATGAGGTGCCAAGACAAGCTGCATTGGAGATGAAATGTTCTTTCACGATTTACAAGGAAGCAGCAAAAAGTGATTTTGGAGACATATTAAATTAGTTTTGGTTGCTTGACTGTGCTTCTTTTTTAATGTTACACCTCACCAAGATTGGAATTTTCAGGCATAGTCCACAACAGTAGCAGAACAAAGGGCAATAAAGGCAGGAGCAAGACCTAAACTTGCTGATGACCGACAACCATCCAGGTGGTGCTAGTGATAAAACAGTGAGTAGCCTGCCAGTGCTGGAGACATAAGAGACATGGGTTCTATCCCTGGGTTGGGGAGATCCCCTGGAGAATGGCAGGGCAACCCACTCCAGTATTCTTGTCTGGAGAACCTCATGGACGGAGGAGCCTGGTGGGCGATGGTCCATAGGGTCACAAAGAGTCGAACACAACAGAAGCGACTTAGCAGACAGACAGGCAACAACCACTGAGATTGGGTGGAACCTGTGAAGACAACTGAAGGAAATCAGCTAGCTGGAGAATAGAACAAATATAACCAAGAAAAATTCATGATGATGATGACCGGTATTCAGAAATTTGTTGTTGTTCAGTCACTCAGTCATGTCCGACACTTTGCAGTCCCATGGACTGCAGCATTCCAGGCTTCCCTTCTCTTCCCTATCTCCTGGAGGTTGCTCAGACTCTTGCCCATTGAGTTAGTGATGCCATCCAACCATCTCAGCCTCTGTCATCCCCTTCAATCTTTCACAGCATCAGGGTTTTATCTAATGAGTTGGCTGTTTGCATCAGGTGGCCAAAGTATTGGAGCATCAGCTTCAGAATCAGTCCTTCCAATGAATATTAAGGGTTGATTTCCCTTAGGATTGACTGGTTTGATCTCCTTGCAATCCAAGGGACTCTTAAGAGTCTCCTCCACCACCACAGTTTGAAACCATCATTCTTGCCAGAGATATGAGACATAAGAGATGTGGGTTCAACCTCTGAGTCAGGAAGACCCAGGCACTCAGGCTTCTTTATAGCCCAGCTCTCACATCCATACCTGATAACTGGGAAAAAACATAGCTTTGACTATATGGACCTTTTCAGCACAGTCATGTCTGCTTTTTAATACACTGTCTAAGTTCCAGAAATTAATCCATTTAAAATTTGAATTTATTTTATAATATAATTTAAGGTATTAATTTTCCAAATAGTAAATTATTGACTCAGTGACCAAAAGATACCCCCAAAGTGCTTAATATACTCCAAAAGTGTAACGTTACACTGGAGGAAAGTAGAACTTTTATATAAATCAGTGTGACTCACAGACAGACATATTTACATGTATATTAGATGAGCTAAAAGATCATGCTGCAGTTCACAGATGCTATCTACATAAACAAAAGGAATTGATGCCACTCAATCCCTGCTAATGTACAATAAGCACAGGAATAACAGAGAAGACAATGGCCCATTTTTAATATCCTCCAGACCAATTACAAAAGACTGAAAAGGATGGAGAGGGGCTTGGTATTTGGAGGTTTGTTTTTCATGAACAGATGGTTTCCTCATTGTTATTTGTGGTACCACCTAAAACTTATCTGACTGGGAAGCAGATAGCATTTCCTGTCTGCATGCTGCCTTGTACTGCAGTTTCATTCATTTCATGGGGTCTCTCCTGGTAAGCTATGAGCCTTTTTTTCTCCTGACTACAGAGCATCCTACAGTTAATGACAGACTGTAGCTGTCTCCTAGTCTATTATATTTTATCAGTGATCAAAGCAAATCTATAGTCATGTAAATGTGCCTTTTCCTTGATGGAAACTGAAATCAGTTCCACACAGTTAGTCATACCATAGTCTTGTCTATATAGTCAGAAACTGATATTAAATCTCTTCTTAGTCTGCTCCAAACTCAATAACCCCAATGAGTTCAATGTTTCCTAGTCAACACACTAATTGTTTTCTTTTTTTTTTTTTAACCTCATTTTCTCTGGACCCTATCCAAACTCTGTATTTCTTAGATCAATAATAGGATTAACATGAATCTCACCACAATAGCAAATAAGAATACAACCACATGAACTATACTAGGAGAAATCACTTCGTATTTCCAATGCTTGCATTTGAGAATTTGATTTGAAATGGTGAGCATGTGTTATTGACTGATTACCATGCAGTTTAGGCTGTCTTTCAGTTCAGTTCAGTTCAATTGCTAAGTTGTGCCCAACTCTGCAGCCTCATGAATCACAGCATGCCAGGCCTCCCTGTCCATCACCAACTCCCTGAGTTCACTCAAACTCATGTCCATCGAGTCGGTGATGCCATCCAGCCATCTCATCCTCTGTTGTCCCCTTCTCCTCCTGCCCCTAATCCTTCCAAGCATCAGGGTCCTTTCCAATGAATCAGCTCTTTGCATGAGGTGGCCAAAGTACTGGAGTTTCAGCTTTAGCATCATTCCTTCCAAAGAACACCCAGGACTGATCTCCTTTAGAATGGACTGGTTGGATCTCCTTGAAGTCCAACGGACTCTCAAAAGTCTTCTCCAACACCACAGTTCAAAAGCATCAATTCTTTGGCACTCAGCTTTCTTCACAGTCCAACTCTTACATCCATACATGACCACTGGAAAAAACAATGCCTTGACTAGACAGACCTTTGTTGGCAAAGTAATGTCTCTGCTTTTGAATATGCTATCTAGGTTCATCATAACTTTCCTTCCAAGGAGTAAGCAGCTTTTAATTCCATGGCTGCAATCACCATCTGCAGTGATTTTTGATAGAAAACTTTAGCTATGTTTATAAAATCTGACTGAAAATATCATACCTGCCAATATTCAACTTCCACTTTCTTTCCCTGAAACAATGTTCTGTTTTTTTTCTTTTCTTACTTATTCCTATGGAGAAGGCAATGGCACCTCACTCCAGTACTCCTGCCTGGAAAATCCCTGGATGGAGGAGCCTGGTAGGCTGCAGTCCATGGGATCACGAACAGTCAGACACGACTGAGTGACTTCACTTTCACTGTTCATTTTCATGCATTGGAGAAGGAAATGGCAACTCACTCCAGTGTTCTTGCCTGGAAAATCCCAGGGATGAGGGAGCCTGGTGGGCTGCCATCTATGGGGTTGCACAGAGTTGGACACGACTGAAGCGACTTAGCAGCGCTTATTCCTGAATGAATTATATGGAATACAAAACTTGAAAGATCAAGTTCAATAATTTATTGTTTCTGGGGAAATCCATATTTTAATTTCTGTAGGATTGTGTTCTAAGATATAATATCCACATTAAAGTGTATAGGGCTTCCCTGGTGGTTCAGCTGGTAAAGAATCTGCCTGCAGTGTGGGAGACCTGGGTTCAGTCCCTGGTTGGGAAGATTCCCTGGTATTCTTGCCTGTAGAATCCCCATGGACAGAGGAGCCTGGCAGGCTACAGTCCATGGTGTGGCAAAGAGTTGTACATGACTAAGTGACTAAGCACACACACACACAAACACACACACACACAAACACACACACATATATATATAGCTTATTCCATATGTACTCATATATTTATAAAATATCATAATCCATTAAGAAAACTTTTAAAATAGTCAATAATCATAGTATCATGGAATCTCAGAGGTGGAAGAGCATTGTGTAGATTCCATTCCTTCAGAGGCACCAGCTTAGTTACCTTGATTTAAAATATATATATACATGATGAAATGAAGTCTGTAATGCCCAACAGAGCACTAAAATGCAGCCAGGAGGCCACTGGGGAATTAGAGACTATGCATATCTCCACCCAGATAGAACATGAACTTTGGGCCACAATATCTTGGAAGAATGCTAAACGTTGAACTCTAGGTAACAGCCTTAGAAACCAATTACATATAAACAAGAATGATTCCAGTTTGCCAACATCAATTATAATTCTTTGGAAACAATTTATGTAAACTTCTTCCATTAAAAATAATAAACTTTTTGGCTTTTAACTCTTCTTGTGGTACATTTGAGTTTCTACCCAAATCTGTGTCTCTTGAATTGCAATTCCTGACTCCCAAATAAATGTTTTTCCCTTATCATACAGCACTGTTTTTATTTCTATATCAACAAAAGGAGATGATAATCTTTGAATTTACAATTCAGCCCAACTCCAAGAATGCGAATTCTAGTGAGCTTGACAGAGATACTATAAGGAAATTATTTTTAAATGCCATCAAATATTATTCAAAAGATACATCAAATATATTCACCACAGAGCTGATGACAGAGGAAATAATTATAAATTCCCTAAATAAATTCCAAACACCAAGTGTATGATTAAATGCTTATATAGGAGTTGGCCATTTTTTTAACTTAATTGTGGGAAATTCTCCATATTTAATTTTAGTAAAGCTTTTTTACAACATGTTGGTTTCTATAACACAGGTGCCATGGAAACCACCGCGAAAGCCAAGATGGAGAAAGAAAGAACTCATATTGACATCATCATTATTGGACACATAGATTCAGGCAAGTCCAGAACTACTGGCCATTTGATCTACAAATGTGGGTAGAATTGACAAAAGAATCATTGAAAAGTTTGAGAAGGAAGCTACTGAGATGGGAGAGATCTCCTTTACATACCCTGGGTCTTGGGTAAACTGAACACCAATGGTGAGCTTGGTGTCATCATTGACAATTCCACGTGAAAATATAAGACCAGTATTACATGACTATCATCCTTGGCCTATGACACAGGGAATTTAACAAAAACATGATTATAGGCGCATCTGATACTGATTCTCCTTATTGATTGCTGTTGCTGGTATTGTTGAATCAGAAGCTGGTATATACTAGAATGGGCTGCTGCTGCTGCTGCTGCTAAGTCATTTCAGTCATGTCCAACTCTGTGCAACCCCATAGATGGCAGCCCACCAGGCTCCCCTGTCCCTGGGATTCTCCAGGCTAAAACACTGGAGTAGGTTGCCATTTCCTTTCCCAATGCATGAAAGTGAAAAGTGAAAGGGAAGTTGCTCAGTCGTGTCTGACCCTCAGCGACCCCGTGGACTGCAGCCCTCCAGGCTCCTCCATCCATAGGATTTTCCAGGCAAGAGTACTGGAGTGGGGTGCCATTGCCTTCTCCGACTGTGAATGGGCCCATCTGGCTTACGTGTGTGTGTGTGTGTGTGTGTGTGTGTGTGTGTGTGTTAGTCGCTCAGTCGTGTCCAGCTCTTTACAACCCCATGAACTGTAGCCCGCCAGGGTCCTCTGTCCACAGAATTCTCCAGGCAAGAATACTGGAATGGGTTGCTAATCCCTTCTCCAGGAGATTTTTCTCAACCCAGAAATTGAACTCTGTTGTCCTGCATTGCAGACAGATTCTTTGCCGACTGAGCCACCAGGGAAGCCCTCTGTGGCTTACGTGCTGATCATGAAACAACTAATTGTTGATGTTAATAAAATGGATTCTACTAAGCTACTATTTCAGCCAGAGAGATAATGAGGAAATCATTAACAAAGTCAGCACCTACATTAAGAAAATTGGCTACAACCCAGGCACAGTAGCATTTTTGCTAGCTTCTGGTTGGAATGGAGACAATATGCTGGAGTTAAGTACAGATATGTCTTGGTTCGTTACCCATAAATATAGTAATGCTAGTGCTGAAATCTCTGGATTGTGTCCTGCCCACCAATTCTTCTCATTAACAGGAATTTGGGTTATTCTTCCAGGATGTCTACAAAACTGCTGGTACTGGAACTGTCCCTGTATGTTGAGTGGAGACTACTGTTCTCAAACCTGGCATACTCATTACCTTTGCTCCAAACAGCATTACAACTGAAGGTAAAGTCTGTTGAATTGCATCATGAGCTTTGAATGTAGCTCTTCATGGGGATGATGTAGACTTCAATGTAAGGAATGTGACTGTCAAAGATATTCATCATAGCACTGTGGCTGATGATAGCAAAAATGACCCACTATTGGAAGAAGCTGGCTTCAACACTCCAGTGATTACCCTAAATCACCCTGGTCATATCCGTGCTGGCTATGCACCTGTTGCTGAATTGTCAGGTACCTCACACTGCTTGTGAGTTTGCTGAGCTGAAAGAGAAGATTGATCACTACTCTGGTAAGAGGCTAAAAGATGGCCTCAAATTTTTAAAATCTGGTTGATGTGCTTCTTGGAAGCTTAGTGTTAATAGCTTCTCTGGCTATCCATATTTGGCTATTTGTGATATGAAATGGACCACTGCTGTGGGTGTCATCAAATTCGTGGACAAGAAGGCTATTGGAGCTGGTCAGGTCACTAAGTCTGCTCCGAAAACTGAGTAAGGTAAACGAATATTATCCCCAGTATCCACCATCCTAGTCTTAAGCAGACAGGTGGGAGAAGGTCTCAGAAGTGTTCTCTCAACTGGCCCGCTTAATAGTAAAAGTTTGGTTAATAACAATGCATTGTAAAACCTGCAGAGGGAAAGGAGGGTGTTTTGTGGATCATTTGGTTATTTTTCTGTGGCAATTGTAAGTTGTTTTTATTTTATCTTTTTAATTAAGATAATCCTTTATTTGATATAGCTCTTTAAAATCAGTGTTTTAATGAAAACAACTTGACCAAAAATCTTGAATTTTGAGATCCTTTAAAACAAAATTTAATGAGAAAATTCAGTGTAAAAAAAATGCATCTATACCTATAAAATTATCCTTCCCCAAATCAAAATAAAATGAAGATATGTAGATACATGGATAAATATATACACATTTAGAAATGTAGAAAAATAACCGAAGGTAATCAGTTGATAGCAGTAATTATCTCTTAATAGTTACAGGTGGTTGTTTTCTAAAATTCTGTTTTCCTTTTTAAACCATGCATGTACACTTTTAGTTTGAAATTAAGATAGTATTTAGAATTTTGTGAATCTGTAAAATTAATCATTAGTCTTCTTTTGGATTCCTTAGCCTGATTGCTTTCAAACTAAAGTATTTGATTTCACAGCTAACCTGAGTCACTACACATGGCAGATTCATGTTGATGTATGGCAAAACCGGTACAATATTGTAAAATAATAACTCTAATTAAAATAAATAAATTTATATTTTTTTAAAAAAATACATAAAATAAAAGCACCCTCCACTCTTAAAATTGCTATTCCTCCATGTATGACATCAGAAAAATATCTGACCTGCACAAAGACAAAAAGATAAATACAAAATCTTGAAATGTGAGGAAAGTGAGCTGCTTCAGGATTTAGAGAGGCTAAAAATACAACAGAAAGTCCAAGGAAGCTTCTACAGACTCCTAATTTGGTCAAGGTAAAGCGTACATGAAAACCACAGGGATTATAGTGAAGACACCTGAAAAAACATGTTTCATTCAGGTGATTAAGATAAACATCAACAGGGATAAGTCATGTAGACAGAATGTACTCCTTATATAATGTGATGAAAGTGGCACCTCACCTCTTTGATCTTCTTCCCCCAAACCCATAACCTCAGTCTAATCATGAGGAACAAATAATGTGAATCCCAGTTGAGGGACATTCTTCAAAATTCCTGACTAGTAATCCTCAAAACTTAAAGTCATTGAAAATAAGTCTGAGAAACTGTCAGAACCAAGAGGCCCTAAGGACACATGATGGCTAAATGCAATGTGGTATCAAGAATGGGATACTGAAACAGAAAGGAAATGAAGTTTAAAAGAAAAATGGAAATTTGAATACAGTATAGAATTTAGTAAATAATGAGATTAATGTATCAATATTGGTTCAGGAATTATAATATGTGCCATAATAAACAAAGTTTTAATAATAGGAACACTAGGTGTGGAGTAAATCAGAAGTCTATACTATCTTTCATAACTTTTATGTACATCTCACTTAAGTCAGTTCAGTTGCTCAGTCATGTCCAACGCTATGTGACCCCATGGACTGCAGTACGCCAGGCTTCCCTGTCCATCACCAATACCCGGAGATTACCCAAACCCATGTCCATTGAGTCCATGATGCCATCAAACCATCTCATCCTCCATTGTCCCCTTCTCCTCCTGTCTTCAATCTTCCCATCATCAGAGTCTTTTCCAAAGAGTCAGTTCTTCACATCAGGTGGCCAAAGTATTGGGATTTCAGCTTCAGCATCAGTCCTTCCAATGAATATTGAGGACTAATCTCCTTTAGGATGGACTGGTTGGATCTCCTTGCTGTCCAAGGGACTCTCAAGAGTCTTCTCCAACACCACAGTTCAAAAGCATCAGTTCTTCAGCACTCAGCTTTCTTCGCAGTCTGACTCTCACATCCACACATGACTACTTGAAAACCATAGCTTTGATTAGACAGACATTTTTTGGCAAAGTACTGTTTTTGCTTTTTAATATGCTGTCTAGGTTGATCATAACTTTTCTTCCAAGGAGCAGGTGTCATTTACTTTCATAGCTACAGTTATCATCTGCAGTGATTTTGGAACCCAAGAAAATAAAGTCTGTCACTGTTACCATTGTTTCTCCATTTATTTGCCATGAACTGATAAGAACAGATGCCATGATCTTAGTTTTCTGAATGTTGAGCTTTAAGCCAACTTTTTCACTCTCCTCTTTCACTTTCATCAAGAGGCTCTTTAGTTACTCTTCACTTTCTGCCATAAGTATGGTGACACCTGCATATCTGAGGTTACTGATATTTCTCCCAGCAATCTTGATCCAGCTTGTGCTTCTTCCAGTCCAGCATTTTTCATGATGTACTCTGCATATAAGCTAAATAAGCAGGGTGACAATATACAGCCTTGATGTACTCCTTTCCTGATTTGGAACCAGTCTGTTGTTCCAAGTCCAGTTTTAACTGTTGCTTCTTGACCAGTATATAGATTTCTCAGGAGGCAGGTCAGGTTGTCTGGTATTCCTATCTCTTTTAGAATTTTCCACAGTTTGTTGTGATTCACATAGTCAAATGTTTTCAGTTCAGTTCAGTTGCTCAGTCGTGTCTGACTCTTTGCAACCCCATGAATCACAGCACACCAGGCCTCCCTGTCCATCACCACCTACTGGAGTTCAACCAAACTCATGTGCATTGAGTCAGTGATGCCATCCAGCCATCTCATCCTCTGTCAACCTCTTCTCCTCCTACCCCCAGTCTCTTCCAGGATCAAGATCTTTTCCAATGAGTCAACTCTTTGTATCAGGTGGCCAAAGTATTGGAGTTTCAGCCTCAGCATCAGTCCTTCCAATGAACACCCAGGACTGATCTCCTTTAGGATGGACTGGTTGGGTCTCCTTGTATTCCAGGGGACTCTCAAGAGTCTTCTCCAACACCACAGTTCAAAAGCACCAATTCTTTGGCGCTCAGCCTTCTTCACAGTCCAACTCTCACATCCATACATGACCACTGGTAAAACCATAGCCTTGACTAGATGGACCTTTGTTGTCAAAGGCTTTGGTATAGTTAATAAAGTAGAAGTAGATGTTTTTCTGGAACTCTCTTGCTTTTTTGATGATCCAAGGGATGTTGGCAGTTTGATCTCCAGTTCCTTTGCCTTTTCTAAAACTAGCTTGAAAATCTGATGGTTCATAATTCACATACTGTTGAAGCTTGGCTTGGAGAACTTTGAGCATTACTTTGCTAGCCTGTGATACGAGTGCAATTGTGTGGTAGTTTGAGCATTCTTTGGCATTGCCTTTCTTTGGGATTAAAATGAAAACTGACCTTTTCTAGTCCTATGGCCACTGCTGAGTTTTCCAAATTTGCTGGCATATTGAGTGCACCACTTTCACAGCATCATCTTTTAGGATTTGAAATAGCTTAACTGGAATTCCATTACCTCCACTAGCTTTGTTCATAGTGATGCTTCCTAAGGCCCACTTAGGACTTCACATTCCAGGATATCCAGCTCTAGGTGAGTGATCACACCATTGTGATTATCTGGGTCATGATGATTTTTTTGTATAGTTCTTCTGTGTATTGTTGCCACCTCTTCTTAATATTTTCTGCTTCTGTTAGGTCCATTTCTGTCCTTTATCAAGCCCATCTTTGCATGAAATAATCCCTTGGTATCTCTAATTTTCTTGAAGAGATATCTACTCTTTCTCATTCTATTGCTTTCCTCTATTTCTTGCACTGATCACTGAGGAAGGCTTTCTTATCTCTCCTTGCTATTCTTTAGAACTCTGCATTCAAATGGGAATATCTTCCCTTTTCTTCTTTACCATTTGCTTCTCTTCTTTTCACAGCTATTTGTAAGGCCTCCTCAAACAACCATTTCACCTTCTTGCGCTTCTTTTTATTGGGGATAGTTGTGATCACTGCCTCCTGTACAATGTTACAAACCTCTGTCTATAGTTCTTCAGACACCCTGTCTATCAAATCTAATCCCTTGAATCTATTTGCCACTTTCACTGTATAATTGTAAGGGGTTTGATTTAGGTCATACATGAATGGTCTATTGATTTTCCCTACTTTATTCTATGTAAGTCTAAATCTACCCTAAATTGAAACGTTAATTTAAAAATTGTATGCATAAACGCATATGCATGAACAGTGCTTTTCACTACTGCTAACAGCATTGACATCCCTTCTTGAGTACAGTGCTTTGAAACAGTGATACTGTTTAATTCATCCTTGTATTTCCTACAACTACTTAAACTATGCCTTTTACACAGTCATTACATGATAAAGGTCCATGTCGCTGAAAGAGAAGAGAATCTGAAGTCCAGAGCCCACTTGATTTTATGGTAAGAAAAAATTTCTGTTTTCCTTTCCCACTCCCAGCAGTTATTGCAGAATTTAGCCTTATTATGAGAGAAAGACCCATAATGGTGGACTGAAATTGAAAAAAAGAAAAAATGAACAGTTTCAGCCATCACATTTGCAGCAACATACACAAATCTCACTGGACCTGTGGGTGTTTTAATTTACAAAATTACCTTAAATTTCTTTGCTTAAAGTTTGAAAGTCAAAACAAGGAGAATACATTCAAGAAGATAACACAAAAGACCTGCATTTTGAAGGTTCTGAGAGATTAAATTAAAAAAATATATGTGAACACCCTTTAAAAATTATCACACAATCAAATTAGCCCTGCTTAAATTGCTTCCAGGGTAGAGCATCGGAAGGTCCTAGTGCTCCCTAGTGAATACAGATGTGTTACATCACGTTGGAGGGCCCGTTTTAAAGGCAGGAAACATACAATGTAATGTATAATGAGATCACAACTATAAGTCCATGCAACACACACACATACCAAAAAAACTATTAAACTCAGCTCAATGTTTCTTGATGATTTTTTCCATTATTATTCATGTTACTTTGCACTTATTTCCTGTATCTGCTTGCAAGTTTTATATTTTCTCCCCTGAGCTATAAATAAGTACCTATAACTTGTTAATGCTTGTATCCTCAGAATATTACAGAGTTCAGCGCATAAGAGACTCTTTTTATTCAACAAATATTTCTGGAGCATTTACCAGAAGATGTGAAATGCAGAAAAAGTCCCAGTATTCTGTTCCAATGGTGATGATATTCCAATGGGTTAAAATGCTTGAAGGTAGTAGGCATAAAGGAAGAAAAGTAGAGCAGGTTAAGAGGAACTGGAATGGAAAAGGGAAACAAGTTGGAGTATTAAGCAAGGTGGTTGCATTGAGAAGGTGAGATTCGAACAAAAGTTAGAAGGAGATAATGGTTTCAGGCAAGCAGATATCTAGGGGCAAAGCATTTCAGGTAGAAAAATAGGGCACTGGCTATATAATACACATTTACCTGGCATGTTCAAAGAGGAGCCAAGAGGCCAAAGTACCTGGAGCAAGGTGAAGGAAAAGAAGGAGGGCAGGGAAAGTCAGGCCATGAAAGGCCTTGTAGGGCAGTATAAAGACTCGTGCTCTCCTTTGCAATAAAATGGGGAACAATTGCTGACTTTTGAGCAAGTGTCATATCATCAGACCTACATTTTCATAGGTTCACTTTGGCTGCTATATGGGGAATAGATTATGTAGTAACTAAGGCAGAAGCAAAAAGATCTGTTAGGAGGTGAGTTATACATAACTTTGGTGGCTAGACCAAAGGAATAAGTATGTCCATGATGAGCATTAGTTGAATGCTGAGTACATTAAAGTAGAATCAACAGGATTTTATCATAGAGTTAACAAATAGTTTAAATAAAGATTGGCCAACATTCCTTAGTAAACATCACCAAGTGCCAAAGGCTTTAAAAAACATTTATGGGCAAAGAAAGTTAAAATAAAACAAGACCATATCTGCTACATTAACATTATGTCTATTACATTTCTATTTTGTCAAGAATGACTAATTGTGGGACTTCAGCCTTAGAATATTGGCAACCGGCTTGCAGACTCTCAGGGTTTTTATTTAGAGACAGAGTTTGAGAACCACTCAGCTGTCCAAACTTGAGGAACTAAGATGCTGATATTGAAACTGTCTTTTCCCTGGTATCATGAGGGGCATCTCACATATTCAAAGGAACACCACTGTCTGATTTCAACCTGACATTGGGGAGTGCTTCTGGAGCCAGCAGGCAGGAAGGCTCACAATACTGAGTCCTAGTTCTTACTCTACTTACCGATCGATACCACTTTCTGGTGCTTATTATTTTGATGAAGATATTAGCAGAGCAACAGTAAAAATTAAAGTACTCCATAACCTCAGCAGCCACCATTAACTTCTGAAATATCATTGCACGTTTGCTTTACTGTCACTTTATAAAAGCACTTCCTGAAAGGCAAGGAAGCCAAAAACAGGAAAAAAAATATCTGTTACTGGCCGTAGAGAGGAGGATGGTTATCTCTTTGCAGACTGCACCTTCCCCTTTCCCAAAGCAACAAGGGGCACAGAGATCTGAGTCTCGTTTTTGCTGAACTTGGCAAGAAATTGGTAGACATCTTCTAGAGTATGTGGAGGGCAGAACATACCTCTCCAAAGATCAATCCTATTTTCCTTTTTCATTCTTCCTTTCTTAAGTCTTCTCTCCGCTTTCACTGGTCTCCCAGGGATCCAAGCTTCTCACAGGAAATTAACTGAAATTAGTTATATACATCTCATCTGCCCTCTGTCCAGTGGAACATGTTAAGTTGCACAATATCAGACTTTGCCCACCTCCCATCCATCAGGTGGGGACATTGTTTTATTTACAGGGGGGTGGGATTGGGGATGGTATATTTCCTCAGGGAAGAGAAGAAAGATACCGATATTTGGGGCATGTTCAGACTCCCCAAATCAGCTGATAGCAGCAGCAGCCCCTCTAATTTCATACCTAATTCCGGGTCATGCTGAGAATTCGAGGTCCCGGTCTTTCTCTTTACAAAATTGTATCACTCTATACACTCTCTGCCTCACAGGGCTTTTCTGAAGACAAATGAAATAACATCATCCGTTCAATACAAGCCTGTCCCCTCACAACTCAATGAAAGATACTGTATTTTGACCACGCTTTCTCTTCTGCAGCATACAGTACTTCCTATGTTCATTCACAGTGGTATCTCATCTTGCATAGGAAAGTGAAGGCCTGGATATTTGCATTTCCCCAGTGGTCCCACTCTCCTGGCCAAAAACACATGAAGAAGGGTCTTCACTGGCCCAGAGCCCCTGATAGGATTCCATTCATGCCCGCCACTCACTGACAGAGAAATCCCCCCACAAGAAGGCTGGACTCTCATAAAGAGCTCTGCCAGATTCAGGAAGACGTGGCTTTTTGTTCAACACCACAGGACCCTGTGTGACACTCCACGGCCCAGGCTAGGGGCTGTCACAGCAGCCTTTCACAATTCAAAGAGAAAGGGAAAATAGCCTGCCTTTGAGCATCAGCGATGTGGGAGAGGCAGGAATCAAATCATGAATAAATAAATAAAAACACCAACAGCTGTGATATTTAAAACAGACAATCACTATAACAGCAAATGACAACCCTGCAGCCTGCGGAATCTGCTAATAAACTGTCTGCTGTGACTGTTATTAAAGATAAACTTATGAGGCATGATTATTCAACCATTAAACCTAAGTGGAAATCAAAGGAAAATCTGTGTCAGATGATATATTTGGTGCCGTGTGGCCTAGGAAAATTACTCATCAAATTTGAATCCTGATGTCTTTGTCCTCTAAGGATTGGTCCCTTGAAATTTCAGTCCCATTTATGCAGAGGCTTTCTTCTTTTTTTCTTTTAATTATAATTTTAGTTTGCTAAAATGTGGCTTAAAAAAAAATAAACTGCTATAATAAGCACATCTCATTTCATTATCCATGGACTGACGGGCGTGCCATTCAATTCAGCAAGGGCACAGCTACCGGAAGGCGAGAATCTAAGCACTTCCTCAGATCCACCTGCTCAGCAGAGCCTCTTCAGCCCCGAGGCTGCTGTTGAAAAAGCTACCAAGAAATCTGGACCGTGGGTAGCTTGGTCGATGTATTAGCTAATTTTCACCTAACAAGAACCCAGATCCATTTCAGAGGTCAGCCGATTCACATTTCACTTGGATCTCAGTCACTGCCATTGCTATTAGAGTCCATGACACAGTTAATAGGAAGAGTGGCCTATTATGGCAGCAACAACATTGTAGAATAAGATTATTATATAAGCATGCCATTTTGAAGACATAAAAGGATGGTTCAGATTGAAAATAATCTTCAGTTAATGTCCTATATTATTATACATGGGATGTGGCAGAGCATAACAGAGTCAGAGCTATTCAATCTGGTAGGATTTTCAAGGATTGCCTTTCAAACTGCTGCTTGATATTAGTATTTCCTGAGAGCTTTGAATTAGGAATTTAAATTAATCTCCAGTAATCAGAGTAATAGTCTTAATTTAAAAAAAAGAAACAATACTAACTACTAAATTTACACAACTTAAAGTGGTGTGAAAGTATCTGACAGGTTAAAGCCATAGTCAGTGAAACTTCACCTTTGTTAATATCCTGCATTTTTTTGTTTTATTTTTTGCCCTTTCCACTTAATCTGTTTTAATGTCTCCATTTGATGACGTTTTCTTCAGAAAGACTTGCTGTGATTGCAGTGGGGTGGTGGGGGTTCTCCATCCTCTCAATGTCTGTAATAAAATGTACCTGCTGGGTACATACTATATATTCAAAATGTAGATACATACTTTCAAAGAATAAATTAATATATGGCCTAAGAATGTGGATTTAGGCCTAATTCTCAAATTACTCCAGGTTAGGCATGTTTGTGTGTGTTAGTCATTCACTTGTGCCTGACTCTTTGTGACTGCATGGACTATAGCCAATCGGGCTCCTCTGTTCATGAATTTTTCAGGCAAGAATACTGGAGTGGATGCCATTTCCTTTTCCAGGGAATCTTCCCAACCGAGGGATTGAACCCAAGTCTCCTGCTTGGCAGGCAGATTCTTTACCACTGAGCTACCTGGGAAGTCCAAGAGCACCATTACCATAATGCCAAAACTAGATAAAGGTGCTGCAAAAGAAAAAAAGAAATTATAGACCAATAGCTTTGGTGAATATAGATTTGAAAATCCTTAATAGTGAGGTCTGTGGTACCCTGGCCAAAGGGAACAACTTATGCTCAACTCTAGCTGATTGCTACCAGACAGCCATTATATATATATTATGAGAAGGCAATGGCACCCCACTCCAGTACTCTTGCCTGGAAAATCCCATGGATGGAGGAGCCTGATAGGCTGCAGTCCATGAGGTCGCTAAGAGTTGGACATGACTAAGCGACTTCACTTTCACTTTTCATTTTCATGCATTGGAGAAGGAAATGGCAACCAACTCTAGTATTCTTGCCTGGAGAATCCCAGGGACAGGTGAGACCGGTGGGCTGCCACCTATGGGGTTGCACAGAGTCGGACACGACTGAAGTGACTTAGCAGCATATATATATATATATATATATATATATATATATATGTTAGTAACTCAGTCATGTTTGACTCTTTGCAACCCCATGGCCTGCCTGGGAATTGGACCCAGGTCTTCTGTGTTTCAGGCAGAGTCTTGACCACCTGAGCCACCAAGGAAGACTATGTATAGTATATACAAAAGTCAAGAGGTTAAGTACCAGCTTCGTTGGAAAGAGGCCCATATAAAGTCTGGAACTGAGGACTCAAAACATTGGTGCTGGAACTACAAGGTGACAGTCACATAAATAGCATTTACACTGAATTCATGAGTGCTTCAAGAAAATGTAAAACACAATTCTCATGAATGGCCGGATGTTTGAATCACCTGGAAGGTTTTGTTTGCTTTCCTTTTCAGTTCAAATTTCCAGGTCACCTCCTTAACCAGAAAAGTAAAAATATCTGGGAAGACCACCCACAGATTTGTCTTTATATTTGATAACAACTACTGGATGGGCAACTTAGCTTCCCCATGACTTCCATCTATTCTGTGAACCACTCTGTGAAAGGAATGAAGTCCCTTGAAATGCTGTTACTTCAACAAAGCCAAGGTTAACCTAAACGTTTACCTAGTGAGACAACTGAAGTACTATGAAGAACGAAAGAACTTGATCATATGCTCAATCTCTGAATATCATAAAATGAAACTAAAATAAACCTCTTTGGATTTGGTAGATAAATGCTGCAGTGTGAGCTAGGAAATAGCCAAGAGCTTTTCTTTTACGCACTGGACATTTTTATAATGAAAGTTTACTCGAGAAAAGTAAAACCACATGCTGCATCTAAAGAGACCCTTCTGCTCGCATAGACCCAGCAGTTATCTGAAATACTGTTATCATTTTCCTGATGTGCCAACAGAATGTGCCTGTTCTTTTGACAGATGTGTTCCTTACAAGTTGTGCAAACGTGAATATTTTCAAGTAGTTGAAACAATGATCCCTATATTTAAAGAAAACATGAAATGAATATTTTTTATTACAAAGTATTTAGAGTTTTTTAAACAACCTCAAATGTGTTTTACTGTAGAACTGTATAATAACTAACTTGTCATTATGTTCACATGAGTATTATGCAGAACTCTAGAACATAAAACCACATATGACACAAGTTTGCTAATTAGAAAACTGGTGTACTAAAATTCAGGGAGAAAAGGACACATCTGAATTATGAAAAAAAAACACGTTACTGAAAACATAATTTAATGATTGCCCTTTAGTGCTAAAGTCAACAGTTCTTAACATGGATACATCATCATTTTGAAAGTGGAAAAGAATATAATGTGCTTTACACCAGATTGTCAGAAATGTGTGTGTTCCTTAAAGTGAATCACACCATTGGAACTTGCATTTATATGAAACTTGTATTTTCTAACTTTTATTCATATGAGCCATTTAATTGTTACCTTCTCATTAGTGAGACTTTTTAAAAATTATGTATGGGAAATTAAAAAGCAAAGCAAATATTCATTATTGTTGTTATCCCCATTTTATAGATGAAAAAAATAGATTCAGGGAAATTAAGGGTTCTGTCCAAGGTCACACATGGAGTAAGTGATAGAAGTGGAAATTCAATTCGCATTTTCTGGCTCCCAACTCATTTTCATCAGAAATGCAAAGAAACAGCTTGCAAATGTTAATGAACAATTTTCCTTTGGCCCTGTATAAAGTAGAGCCAAAATGTCATTTTGTAGGACCTAGAAATGAATTCTTGGCCCCAAATAGGATTGCCATCAATTTTCATCCAAAATTTAAAGCATATTTAGGCCAAAAGTCCAGCAAATATGGGCTTTTTGTCTACAGTGGTTAGAAGAAAGAAGAGAACAAAAAGTTTCTCAACAAATCTATCCTTCTCTTCGAGCTGGTTCATAAGTCAGTTAGTCTTTGGGTGAAAGGAAATAAATTCATCACCTGTACTGACTGACTGTTCCTATGAAAGGTATCAAAGTAAAGAAACAATTATAGCTTGTATGCAATAAAGTTCATCTTAAAGCTATAAGAAAACAAGATGAGTATCAGATTCTCCTCACGAATACCTTGGGAGGTGAGTAGGAAAGAACTGAAAAGCGAAAGTGTTAGTAGCTCAGTCATGTCTGACTTTTTGCAACCCATGGAATGTAGCCCTTCAGACTCCTCTGTCCATGGAATTCTCCAGGCAAGAATACTGGAGTGCGTTACCGTTCCCTTCTCCAGGGGATCTTCCCAATCCAGGGATTGAACCCCCGTCTCCCCCATTGCAGGCAGATTCTTTACCGTCTGAGCCACCAGGAAAGAACTGAAGACCTGCAGCAAAGCCTGTTGGGGCTTCCCAGGTGGCACCAGTGTAAAGAACCCTCCTGCTAATGCAGGAGAAGTAGGAGTTGTGGGTTTGTTCCCCCTCCCAAGGTATTCTGTTGGGAAGATCTGCTGGCAGAGGGCATGGCACCCCACTCTAGTATTCTTGCCTGGAGAATCTCCATGGACAGAGGAGCCTGGTGTGCTACAATCCATAGGGTCACAAAGAGTCAAACACAACTGAAGCGACCTAGCACACAAGCACCAGAGCCTGTTACCTTGCCAAACGTATTTGGTACAAGGTTTGGGGAAAACGCTTACTTTCCACCTCTTATGTTTCCTTTCATATGGCGGACTGTGACAATGTAATGTGTTAGCATTAAAGTTCTGGTCTTCCTGCATCCCCTAATTCACTCCATCCTTGCTAGTGGGTTTGGGAGAAGAAACTAGCAGATAGAGTTGGAACCTTCCTCTTTGTTTTTGAGTCGGTCTGTCTATGGAGATCATGGATTCCTAATTATGGAATCATGGACAAGCCTCTCTTCTGAAAGGCCCTGTCCTCTTGTTGGAAATGTTTTAAATAATTCTCTGAGAATCAGTCTATGAAATGGAGACTAGACTTTTAGATTTGAATAAGGTTCACTCTCCTAATTTGAAAACAAGGCCAAATTTTTATGTCAATTTCTAAGGTTACCAAACTTACAAGAAAAAAATCCATCCATGCTCCCATAAATATTCACTTAGAAATTAAATAGTGTTTTTAATCTAAAACTTCATGAAAGAAACTAGTAAAGGATAAGTATGTGCTCGAATATATGTGGTAACCATTAAACCGTATTTGTGTCTGTGGTGCCACGCCAATTGAATAGGAAAAGAATAGTCTATTCAACAAATGATGCTGGGAAAACTAGATCTCAAGATGTTACAGTGTGGAATAGGACTCCTATTGCATGCTACATACAAAATGAAGTGAAAATGGATCATAGGGCTAAACATAAAAGCTGAAACTATAAAATTCTCAAAAGAAAACACAAGAGTGCTTCATTTTTACCTTAGGTTAGCCAGTGGTTTCCAAATATGACACCAAGTGCACAGTGATGAGTTTTTTATGCAGAATATATAATGAGACTGACTAATGGTTACTACTTGTTAGCTGAATAATAGTATTAGGGTTTTGAAAATTAATTTTTGTTGGATATATAAAGTAGTATATTTAAGGATAAACTATTTTAATATCTGAGATTTGGATGAATGAAGCATATAATGTATATATGACTAAATAATTATAACTATTGAATCTTTCAAAAATTAATATAAAAAATAGATAAATTGGATATCATCAAAATGTAAACACTTGTGTTTCAAAGGACACTATAGAGGAAGTGAAAATCTAATACACAGAATTGGGGGAAATATTTGCGAGTGATATATCTAATAAAAGACTTTATCCAGAATATATTATCATGAAATTAAAAAATAAAAGACAAATAATCCAATTTTTAAAATAAGCAAGTAATTTGGAACTTCCCTGGTAGTCCAGTTGTTAAGAATCTGCCAGCTAACGCAGATCCCTGTTCTGGAAACTAAGATCCCCTCTGCCTGGCGCAACT
>SJYC01027491.1:0-29942 GCA_006408675.1 Madoqua kirkii | reverse complement strand
CTGGAATCAAGATTGCTGAGAGAAATTTCAATAACCTCAGATATGCAGATGACACCACCCTTATGGCAGAAAGTGAAGAGGAACTAAAAAGCCTCTTGATGAAAGTGAAAGAGGAGAGTGAAAAAGTTGGCTTAAAGCTCAACATTCAAAAAACAAAGACCATGGCATCCGGTCCCATCACTTCACGGGAAATAGATGTGGAAACAATGGAAACAGTGTCAGACTTTATTTGGGGGGGCTTCAAAATCACTGCAGATGGTGATTGCAGCCATGAAATTAAAAGATGCTTACTCCTTGGAAGAAAAGTTAAGACCAACCTAGATAGCATATTAAAAAGCAGAGACATTACTTTGCCAACAAAGGTCAAGACTATGGTTTTTCCAGTGGTCATGTATGGATGTGAGAATTGGACTGTGAAGAAAGCTGAGCGCTGAAGAACTGATGTTTTTGAACTGTGGTGTTGGAGAAGACTCTTGAGAGTCCCTTGGACTGCAAGGAGATCCAACCAGTCCATTCTAAAGATCAGCCCAGGGATTTCTTTGGGAGGAATGATGCTAAAGCTGAAACTCCAGTACTTTGGCCACCTCGTGTGAAGTGTTGACTCACTGTAAAGACTCATCCTGGGAGGGATTGGGGGCAGGAGGAGAGGGGGACAACAGAGGATGAGATGGCTGGATGGCATCACTGACTCGATAGACGTGAGTCTGAGTGAACTCCGGGAGTTGGTGATGGACATGGAGGCCTGGCATGCTGTGATTCAGGGGGTCGCAGAGTCGGACACGACTGAGCGACTGAACTGATGTGAACTGATGGGACCAGATGCCATGATTTTCATTTATTGAATGTTGAGTTTTAAGCCAGTTTTTTCACTCCCCTCTTTCACCTTCAAGAAGCTCTTTAGTTCTTCTTCACTTTCTGCCATAAGGATGGCATATCTGCATATCTGAAGTTATTGATATTTTTCCTGGCAATCTTGATTCCAGCTTGAGCTTCATCCATCCCAGTATTTTGCATGAATATAATCAATCTGATTTCAGTATTAACCATCTGGTGGTATCCATGTGTAGAGCTCTCTCTTTTGTTTTTGGAAAAGAGTACTTGCTATAACCAGTGCATTGTCTTGCCAAAGCTCTTTGTTAGCCTTTGTCCTGCTTCATTTTGTACTCCAAGGCCAAACATTCCTGTTACTCCAGGCATCTCTTGACTTCCTACTTCTGCATTCCAGTCCCCTATGATGAAAAGGACATCATTTTTTGGTGTTAGTTCTAGAAGGTCTTGTAGGTCTTCATAGAACCATTCAGCTTCAGCTTCTTTGGCATTAGTGGTTGGGGCACAGACTTGGATTACTGTGACACTGAATCCTTTGTCTTGGAAATGAATAGAGATCATTCTGTCATTTTTAAGACTACACCCAAGTACTGCATTTCGGAGTCCTCTGTTGACTATGATGGCTACTCCATTTCTTCTAAGGGTTCTTGCCCACAGTAGCAGATGCAATGTTCATCTGAATTAAATTTGCCTATTCCAGTCCATTTTAGTTCACTGATTCTTCTAAAATGTCAATGTTCACTCTTGCCATCTCCTGTTTGACCACTTTCAATTTACCTTGATTCATGGACCTAACATTCCAGGTTCCAGGAAGTGCATGAGGATATGTTATGTGCACTTTTGTTGCCAATCAACACCCCAGCCCAGAATCTTTGAATGATTACATATCAGGAAAACTGAACTGTTTATTTTGTGTCGGTATACCTATGGACAGAACTGCTGCCATGACTGAACAGCTTTCTGGTTTCCCTAGTTGGGCCAAAAAAGTCACTTCTGAAAGTGAATCTATGCACTGTGTCATTTATAAAGAAATGCTGGATAGCCAAAAATTGTCACCTGAACCTAACAATATTTTACAGGATGTTATCAAAGTTAACCACATTAAAGTACAAGCCCTTAACTCACATCTGTTCTTGGAGCTCTCTGAGGAGATGGATGCAAAGCACACATTTTTTATACACAGAAGTGAGATGACTTTCTAAAGTTGGATCGCTGGCCAGAGTTCTTGAGTTACAAGAGCTGCTCCAGAGATTTCTTTTAGAAAAGCAGTCATCACTGGCAGCACATTTCATTGACACAGAACAGGTGGCAAAACCTGCTTGTGTAACATATTCAACAAACTTAATCTGTCACTTCAGAGAATGACAACTGCATTCAAGTTGGCAGATAAAGTGGCTACATTCAAAATCAAACTGGAATTACGGAGACAACAAGTGAATAGTGGAATTTTTGACACATTTCAAACATTAACAGAGATTTTAAGAGAGACTGAGAAGAGCAGCTTCCTTCTCCCAATCAGTGCATGATCACCTATCTCAGCTTTCAAAAAAGTTTGAGCGTTACTTCCCAGCCAAAAAAAGATCCCCAACTGTGACAGGATGGATCCATGACCCACTTACGAATAAGCCAGGTGAATCAACACTGTCCGTGCTAGAAGAGGATCAACTGCCTGCAATCACAAATGACGGTGTCCTTAAAAGTATGTTTCTGACAACTTCAAATCTCCTTATGTTCTGGATTAAAGTCAAGGGAAAATATTCTGAGATTGCCAAAAAGCAAAGAAAAGCCTGCTTCCATTTCCAACATCCTCTGTGAAGCAAGAGTTTTCTGTAGTGACAGCAACCAAAACAAGATTACAGAGTAGACTGGACATAAGCAACACACTTCAGGTGTCAGTGACTCTGAACACCTCCAGATGGGACTCCATAGTTAGAGGAAAACAAGCTCAGGGCTCCCACAAATTCTACATTATGCTGAGATGTTTAATTATATATCACAATGTAATAATAACAGTAATAAAGTGCACAATATATCTAATGCTCTTGAATCATCCCAAAACCATCCCTCCCCACCCCACTCCATGGAAAAATTATCTTCCGTGAAACAGGTTCCTGGTGCCAGAAAGGTTGGGGACTGCTAATCTACACTATCAACTAGAATATGCTACTAAACTATACAAATCAAATCAAAAGGAAAAAAGTAGATACCCAAGAAAAAGTAAGAAAAAGATATGAAGTCATTTTGCAGAAAGGAAAAATCAAATATTTTATGTCAAAGTTAATGATATTCAAACTTTTCAATCATCAGATAAATCAAATTTAAACAAGATACGAATTTATACATAGATGATTGTGAAAATTAGAAAGCCAGATAATGCCAAGTGTTGGTAGTAGTGTGGAGAAAGAGGAACTCATACACTACTAACAGGAACATACATAGTGGAGAGTTCTTGGTCAAATTAAGTACAAGTGAACCCTATGATACTGTAATCTCATTCTCTGGGGTATACATCCCAGAGAAAATTTCACATTTCCATAAGAGATATGTATAAGAATTTTAATCATAGTCTTATTTGTTATGGTCTCTCCTTTTGTCACTCTGTTTGTTATGTCATTCCTCTTGCTGGAGGAGTGAAGTTTTTTGGTGGGATTAGAGGCAATCTAGCATCCTTCACTTAGGGAGTGGGCCAAATAAAACCAGTTGAATATTATGGAGCAGTACAAACAAAAGACCCAGGCATGGTTTTTGCTGAGTGAAAAAAAGATTTAATAAGTCTACTGTGCCATATTGCTTCATAAATTAAAAGAAACAAAAAACAGTAATATCTGCATTTTATTCTGTTAGAAGGAGACACTTAAAGACATAGTGAGTTTGAAGGGATTCAAGATAAGGATAAAAGGGAGTTATGTAAAAGTTATATTAAAATAATAATAAAAATTACATTTGTGTATTTTTAATACTACAAACAGCATACATAATTTCAAAAAATCATTTTAAATGGAAAAAGTTAGATATATGTTTTTAAGACAATAGAAGGCTTTGGGAGAGCAAACAAAAGTACCTGACCTAGCTCTGAGGAGGGCATGAAGCCTTCTCTGAATAGACAGATTAAATAAACTCCATATTAACTGGGAATACAGTAACAGATTTTTAATTTGAGGTAAAGGGAAGCAGTATAGAAGTGGCAGAATGAGTGGAGTTTATACAGACTGCAAGAAAATTATATGGAATCCAGAGATAACTTTACATAATCAGAGGCCAAATGATGAAGCATTTTGTACAGAAAGGTTGGGTTTTATCCAGTGAGTAAAGGGAAATAATAAAAAATTTAAGCTGGAAAGTGACTGATGTGGACAGATTCTGGAACCATGAAGTAGACGTGCTACAGTAAAATGTCATTTTAAAAAATGGTGTAAGTAGCTTTGGAACTGGGTGATAGGTAGAGGCTGGAAGAGTTTTGAGGTTCATGTATGGAAAAGCCTAGTTTGCATTGATGGGATTGTTGGTAGAAATGGGTGCGTGCATATGTGGTAGAAATACAATTGTTAAAGGTGATTCTAGTGAGTTCTATGACCATGCTGTTGGCAACTGGAACAAAGGAAATTAATAGAAAGTGACAAAGAACTTGGCAGGACTGCTCTCATGCTTTGTGGAAATAAGTGACAACCTTGTATTAGGTAAGAAGATTTTTAAACAACATGTTGAAGGTGTAGCCTAGTTTCTTCTTAAGATTTATTATAAAATGTAAGAGGACAGGAAGATAAATGAATTGTTGAGCAGAAAAGAACCAGATCTTGAATATTTAGAAAATTCTCGTCTATCCACATTGCAAAAAAAAAAAAGAGAGAAAATGAGTTCTGGAGGCAACAACAGGAGTGTAGCTGGACACTCTATAAAGAGTTTACCAATGGATTTTATCAGCCATCTCAGTTGGAGCCAGTATCAGATGGGATTATAACAGAAAAACTGCCAGCTGGAACTAAAGGGAATAGAGAAAATGGGGAAGAATGAAGAAAGTCTGTTTTACTTCTAAGATTTCACAGGACAGACAGGTCAGTTGAGCTATCTGATCTTGGATGTGTGCAATCCCTCGAGAAAAAGGATGGGATGTGGATCTAGTATAAGATGGCAACATAGAGGAATCCTGAACTCATCACCTCCTTTGGCAGACACAATGCATCTACAGCTACACACAGAACAATTTCCTCTAAAAGGAACACCAAACCAGAGGAGGAACTCCCACACATTTGGCAAAGGGAAAAACCCACATCAAAACAGGTAGGAGAGGCTGAGAGACAATTTCATCATAAACCCCACCCTCGGCACAGTGACCTTCAACTGGGAGGAAACATCACAACTCTGAGCTTCTCCCTGAGGAGCAAAGGATTTGAACCTCACATCTGGCATCCCAACTTTTAAGACCTGCACCTAAGATGAGGCCCTCAAACCCTCAGCTTTGAAAGTCAATGAATGGGATTTGCATTCATGAGACCTACAGGATGGGACAAACTGAGAAAGGATTCTTAAAGGGCTCCAGCAGACCCACCTTGCTACCTCCCAGGGCCCAGCACAGAGGGAGCCTAATTGAGACAGCAGTGAAAGGGGCAGGACACAAATTCCAGATAATGAGGAAGGGGCACAGCTGTTAGGATGCAACGAAGACTGGCTGGAAGTGGCTGAAATCAAGGTGGCTTTGAGAACAGTCTGGTCATTGACCTTTACCTCATTATTCCTTCACTATAATACTAAAAATTGCTCCCTCTTGCACAAACTCTAAGTTGGACCATAAAAGCCCAAAAAAGGAGACAGTGGTCCAATTCCTAGGAAATCCTCACCTACATCAAAATAACAACAATGTTCCTCCCACTCATTAGCCTATGAAATTCCTTAACCTATAAAAACCTACAGCCTGTCTATGGCCATATCACCCTGAACACACTCAATCTTGTCTGATCTTGGAAGCTAAGCATGGTCAGACCTGGTTAGAACTTGGATGGGAAACCTACTACCCCATGCCCCAAGGCCACTATCACTTAAGACAGTCTGCATTCTGCCCATGGGAGGTGTATCTCTCTAAATAACTGGTTTTCCCTTTACTCTGGGCTCACTCTTGAATTCTTTCCTGCATGAAGCCAAGGACCCTCACTTGGCAGTCTGTCCTAAGGACTCCTGCAGGTCCCAGGATGGTGACATTTCCCTTCTACACCATAATGAGTATCCAGCTTTCTATGAAAGGAGCCAATCTGCAAAGCTTAAGCCTGAGGAGCAGGTACCTAATTTAACACGTCCCCAATGCCTACCGAAATAGTCTCCAAATGACCAGCAGGGCTTATGTTTCTAGGTCCCAGAGGGCAAACAGAAAGGTGTTTTTTGTTTTTTGTTTTTTTACCAGCTACCCACCCCAGGGTACAGTGGAGAGGTAGCAGACTGAGATGTCCAGTCTTTCTGTGAAAGAGGCCTGTTAGCTTATCTTCTCAGCTGCGGCCTGAGGGCCCAGTTGTTTTTTGTTTTGCTGAACCACACAGCCTGTGGAATCTTAGCTCCCTGTGTGCATGCTAAGTTGCTTCAGTCATGTCTGACTCTTTGTGACTCCATGGACTGTAGCCCACAAGGCTCCTCTGTCCATGGGATTCTCCAGGAAAGAATACTGGACTGGGTTGCCATGCCCTTCTCCAAGGGATCTTCCTGACCCAGGGACTGAGCCTCTGTCTCCTGTAGCTCCTGCATCACAGGCAGATTCTTTACCGTTGAGCCACCAGGGAAGTCCCAAGCTCCCTGACCAGGGATCAAATCCAAACCCAGTTCCACCACAATGAAAGCACCAAGTCCTAACCTCTGGACCCCCAGGGAACTCCCCCAGCTTCTAATTAAACACATATATTAGGGCTGAGTGTAATCCTCTCCAGAGACCTGGGAGGCAGGCACTAACTTTATGCTCTCCCTCAGTCTCCCTCCAGTTAGCCTGAATCTCCCAGAATGGAACTTATGCACACATTTGATGCCCTGATTCTTGATGGCTGCAGGGTACACCCCCTGATCACCTGGCTCTTGTGGCCAGCAGGGCTTAAGTTTGCTGATCCCACTGGACTGTGACAGAGAAAAGTAACCAAGCAAGACCCTATAAAGCCTTCCCAGGTTAGACCTCCACCTGTGTCCGCTGCCTGCCTTCTGTCTGTAGAACAAGCTTAGTCAAAGAATAAATTTAATCAAAGAAGTGAGAAAATGCAGAAAGAAAGGAAAAGACAAGCAAGACAAAAATACTTTAGTCATTGAACAAAGTCAAGTCAAGGATCTTTAGTTCTTCCTCAGGGATTATAGATAATATTCTGAGCCATGTCCTTTGAGCTGTCTGCAGAGACTGAAATCCCCACCAGGTGGAAGAAGTTAACTGTATACTGCCCACAAGCATGTAGAGTCCAAACTGTTTGGAACCAGAAGGCTGATGGTGCTGACTCCCAATTATCACACCACCAACCAATGAAGAATGTCCACGAGCTGATCACACAGCCTACAAACTCCCTCCTTTACCCTGTCTTTATAAACTTTACCCTGAGAGCCTTTGGAGAGTTCGTGTCTTTTAAGCACTAGCTGCCTATACTCCTTGCTGGGCGCCCAGCAATAAATGCTGCAGTTTACTTCACCACAAGCCAGTGTCAGAAGATGGGCTTCACTGCACAAAAGCAAGTGGACCAAAGTTTGCTTCGGTAACAGAAACAGTGACTGGCTACTCTTAGGGGAAACAGCACAGAGGTAGCAGAATGGCATCCACTCTCGTTTTTCGTCTTTCGGTGACAGAGGCCTATTTGCTTATCTGAAAGCTTCAGCTTGAGGGGCAGGCTTCTGATTTCACACTCCTCTAGAGGTCTACTGATGGAGAAGGCGATGGCACTCCACTCCAGTACTCTTGCCTGGAAAATCCCATGGATGGAGGAGTCTAGTGGGCTGTAGTCCATGGGGTTGCGAAGAGTCGGACATGCCTGAGCGACTTCACTTTCACTTTTCACTTTCATGCATTGGAGAAGGAAATGGCAACCCACTCCAGTGTTCTTGCCTGGAGAATCCCAGGGATGGGGGAGCCTGGTGGACTGCCGTCTATAGGGTTGCACAGAGTCAGACATAACTGAAGCGACTTAGCAGCAGCAGCAGGAGCAGAGGTCTACTGAAGTAAAGAGCAGAAAGGCTGGCAGTCCACACTTGCACTAGCCCCCTGCCTCACTCCACATTGCTGGCATCTCCCAGAAAGGAGCTTGTGCACACACGAGTCCCAGATTTTGTGGCTGCTACCAAAATCTCGATTACCTGGCTCTGGTAGCCAGCAGGGCTTACATTCACAGGTTCTATAGGACTGTAGCAAGAGAAAAATTTTGTAACAAGCCATGCCCCTTCCCTCCTCGGGCATAGTACAGAGGGAACTGACTGAGATGCCCAGTCTTTCTGTGAAAGAGGTCTATGAGCTTAGCTTTATAACGGTGGCCCAAGGGCTAGGCTTCTAATTAAACACACATCTAGGGGCCAAATGCAATCCTTTCCAGGGACCACAGAGGCTTGCAGCTAATATGGAGGCCAATGGCTGCCATCTTTATGCCCTTCTCTGCCCCACCCAACAGGTATCTCTGAGAAAAAGTGTGTGCACACACTGAATGCCCCAGCTTTTGTAGCTGTCGCCCAGAGGCACATCCCTTCTTAGCCTGACTCTGATGGCCAGCAGGGCTTGTGTTCACCAGTTCAACATGTAAAATACTGATAAACAGAAACCTCAATTAAAGAGTCAGGAGATCAGAAGGGGGAGCTCTCACACCACAACCCCACAATGACAGAGCTCAACAGGAAGCAAGACTCTTCTTGCCTAGCTTTGTTTACTACAGCCCTTTCAACATCCTTTCCCCCTCCATTGCCATGGGGGCTTCTTACATAAGGCTCATGATGATTGCAGGCCCAAACTGCTGATCCTGAATACATCCATTTGGGGAAACATCTGGCGGTCTGTTTTAGGTCAACATTTTGGTGGCCTGTGTGGGGACCAGAGAAGACCCCCCCACAACCCTTGCAAAGACTACAGGGCTGGTGTATCTTATCCCCTGTTTTTTTTCCTGAATTTCTTCCAGTCAATTGGTGGGCAACAATGTTTCATAGTACACATATTTATAAGATCTTTAAAAGTGTTTATACTTTTCTCTTGATGCTGGGAAAGATTGAGGGCAGGAGGAGAATGAGGGCAACAGAGGACAAGATGGTTGGATGGCATCACCAACTCAATGGACATGAGTTTGCGCAAACTCTGGGAGTCAGTGAAGGACAGAGAAGCTTGGTGTGCTGCAGTCCACAGGGTCACAAAGAATTGGATACAACTTAGCAACTGAACAACCACAACACACATTTCTCCATAAATACTACTTCAAAACAGTTTAATTTCTGGAGTACTCTGGTTTATTGCTGCATATGTCATCTACTATTTTCCCTAATGATACTACTTATTTTAAGTGATTTATTTCAAAAACAGGAAAAATATGTCAAGAGAATGAGAAGGCAAGCTGCACATCAGAAATATTTGCAAAAAATATATCTGGTAAGGGAGTTATCCAAAATATACAAACAACTCTTAAAAATCAAAATAAGAAAACAACTTCATTTTAAAAAGACAAAAAGATCTGAATAGACACCTCACCAATAAAGATAACAGATGGTAAATAAGCACATGAAAAAGATGCTCCATATCGTATGTCATCAGGGAAGTGCAAATTAAAACAAGATACCACTACACACCTATTAGGATAGCTAAAAATCTAGAAAACTGACAAGGATAAGCAACACCATTCATTGCTGACGGGAATGCAAAATGAAACAGCCTCTTCAGAAGCTAGTTCAATAATTTCTTACAAAACTAAACATGCTCCTACCATTGATTCAGCAATCACTCCTTGGTATTTACTCAAATGAACTGAAAACTTATGTCCACATATGGATGTTAATAGCAGCTTTATTCACAATTGCCAAAATTTGGAAGCAACCAAGATCACCTTCATAAGGGAATAAACAAAACTGCAGTATATTCAGACAATGGAATACTATTCAGTGCTAAGAAGAAATGAGCTATCGTGCCATGAAAAAACAAGGAGGAAATTTTAAATGCAGGGAAGTGAAAGAAGCCAATCTAAAAAAGAAAAGCCATAAACTGTATGATTCCAATCATATGACATTCTGGAAAAGGCAAAACTCTGAAGACACTAAAAAGATCACAGGTTTCCAGGGATGAGGGATGTGGACGGGATGAATAGGTGGGTCACAGAGAATTTTTAGGGTAGCAAAAATACTCTGTATCATTGTACAACAATGGATAAATATATTGTAAAACACAGTGAACCCTAATGTAAACTACTGACTTTGGGTGATTATAATGTGTCAATGTAAGTTTATCAATGGTGACAAATGTACCACTCTGGTGGGTAATGTTGGCAGGGAGGAGGCTATGCATGTATCAGGGGTAAGGGGTATATGACAAACCTCTGTACCTTCCTTTAATTTGGCTGTAAACCTAAACTGTCTCTAAAAGTCTTTTAAAAAGAAAATTATCTACCTATGCCTTTAAAAAATGTTTTTATTATGAAAATTTTCAAATATACAAAGGAGCACAATAAACAAGCACATATTCATCACCTATGTTTCATGACTGTTTACAGAGTGCCAGATTTATGTATACTTTGCTAACTACTGTAAATTAGGTATGTGGACTTCCCTGGTGGTCCACTGGCTAAGACTCTGTGCTTCCAAAACAGCACCCCTCCCCTTCCCCCTCCTTGGGTCCTTGGCCAGGGAACTAGATCCTGTGTTCCACAACTAAGAGTTTGCATGCCAGCAGCTAAGACCAGGTGCAGCCAAATAAATAAATAAAAATTAAAATTAGAAAAAAAAAGTGGAAAGGAATGAGCTCCATTTAGAGAAGTGGCGAAGGTGAGAAGGAGAGGAGGATGGGGGTGGGACAGGAAGAAAGGGGTCAGGCTCCAGAGGTGGGAGGGTCTTCCTAGGAGAGGAGGGCTCAAGTGGTGCTCTTCCAAGGGGAACCAACAAGCCAAGGAGCTATCAGTTCATGTTAATTTTGGTAGTGTATTGCATTATAAGGAGGCTCAGGGTTGAATGATCAACTGTGACAGGCTCGTTTTCCCTGTTATCACTGTTTGTCTCAGGCCAAGCAGAGCAGGAGAAAAAAAACTTGATAGGGCTGCAGAACCAATGAGAATGTCTTCTTGGATGAGGTAAAGCTTATGTTCCAAATAGGAAGGAAACTCTTGAGGAAACAGTATGCCAGGGCAACCCATGACCCAGTTACAGTCTTTCATGGGTGTTGGATGCCTGGGGGTGGTGGTGGAGGGGGACTTTCAGCACCAGGTCTCACCAGTCTTTACCCTAGATACCACCCAAGGCAAGGCAATGTCTTCCTCTGGCCAACGCCCATTATATGCTCAACTCTTCTAGAATTAGGGGTATTCAGTGTGTATCTTGGGACCAGAATAAGCTAAATAACTGGATGGATGGGAAGGAAGGATTTTTTTCCCCTTGATAACACAGAGGAGAAGGGGCTACCAAAAAGGACCAAGAAGAAGTGGTGCAGATCATGGTGCTTCCCAACCTTTACCAGGGCAAGAACAGAAAATGGTAATATATGGTACACTGGACTTGTATAAGTTAGGGTGTAGAATAAGCTGGTATAATAAAGACTCCAAGATATTATGGTCTGAATATCATACATTTATTTATCCCTCATATAAGAGTCTAGGGGTGAGGAGCGCAAGACTGGTGGGATAGCTCTGTCTTCCTGAACAAGCACTTTCTATTCTGGGGCCAAAGGTGAGCATTAAAATTCTCATTATCTCCCAGGTAATAGAGTAGAGGAAGGTCAGAGGAAGCAGGCACAGAAATACTAATTATCCCTTTTGCTCACATCTCATTGGTTGGGTAAAATGGACTTCATAAAAATAAAAACTTAAAAAAAAACTTTTTGTGTATTAAAGGCCATTATCAAGAAAGTGAGGGGCTTCACTAGTGGTCCAGTGGTTAAGAATACACCTTCCAATGCTGGGGGTGCAGGTTCCATGCTTGCTGGGGGAACTAAGATGAACATGATGTGGGGCGATTAAGCCTGCGTGTCTCAACTACAGAGTCCAGGCAATCTGCATGAAACAGTGAAGATACTGAATGTCTCAGCTAAGACCCAACTCAACCAAATTAAAAAAAAAAATGCCTTCTTCAGTTGCACAGTATAAAATATCAACCTGATTACCCAGCTCTTTATCTTTTTCTCCTTAGAATTTACTCTCTTACATAGTATAAGACTTCCTTATTTTTTTAAAAGTCTATCTTCTTCACTAGAAATTAGTTCCACGAAGGCAAGGATTTCTGTTTAATTCTGTTAAACACACAAAACTGTTATCTCTAAAGCCTGGATTAGAACAAAGGCTGGCACACAGTAGGCACTTGATACAAAAATTTTAAATAACACACACACACAAACCTTCTGCTTAATCAAGAGTAAATAAAGAAAATCTTATACATGACAAGCAAAAATTGCATAAACTGTAACAGAGCAGAAAGATATTTTCAGCATAATAACCAGATTAAAAAGGAAATCCAAAAGTTCATTGCCGTTGATCACACTCAACCAAGTGGAAAAGGTTTAATCAGTGTGCCCTAAATGAATTAGTTCATGTCCTAAAGAGAATTAACAGCCAGACTCAAACTCTCATCTTCTTAGGATAGGAAGTCTCTAGATGGTCCTAACATCTACAAACTACTAGGAAGGCATGAGTTTTTTAAATAATGCTATAAGATCAAGCCAATATATCACAATAAGACAATGGGTTGTATAGCTGCAGATAAACAAAACTTAGTACCTCATTATGAGGGACAACTTCAGCTTCTTCAGCGTTACTGGTTGCGGTATAGACTTGGATTATTGTGATACTGAATGGTTTGCCTTGGCTTAAAGCTCAACATTAAGAAAATGAAGATCATGGCATCTAGTCCCATCACTTCATGGGAAATAGATGGGGAAACAGTGGAAACAGTGTCAGACTTTATTTTGGGGGGCTCCAAAATCACTGCAGATGGTGACTGCAGCCATGAAACTAAAAGACGCTTACTCCTTGGAAGAAAAGTTATGACCAACCTAGATAGCATATTGAAAAGCAGAGACATTACTTTGCCAACAAAGGTCCGTCTAGTCAAGGCTATGGTTTCTCCAGTGGTCATGTATGGATGGATGTGAGAGTTGGACTGTGAAGAAAGCTGAGCGCCGAAGAATCGATGCTTTTGAACTGTGGTGTTGGAGTAGACTCTTGAGAGTCCCTTGGACTGCAAGGAGATCCAACCAATCCATTCTAAAGGAGATCAGCCCTGGGATTTCTTTGGAGGCAATGATGCTAAAGCTGAAACTCCAGTTCTTTGGCCATCTCATGCGAAGAGTTGACTCATTGGAAAAGACTCTGATGCTGGGAGGGATTGGGGGCAGAAGGAAAGGGGGACGACAGAGGATGAGATGGCTGGATGGCATCACCGACTCAATGGACGTGCGTCTGAGGGAACTCTGGGAGTTGGTGATGGACAGGGAGGCCCGGCGTGCTGCGATTCATGGGGTTGCAAAGAGTCGGACACAACTGAACGACTGAACTGAACTGAACGACTGAACTGAACTGAACGACTGAACTGAACTAAACTGATGAGGAATAACATCAGAGTATAACGTAAGAACACCTGTGCTACAGGCATGGGTGTAAAAGATTTTATCAACATTGCAAGAGAAGTTTAAACTGGACTTCCCTGGTGGTCCAGTGGCTAAGATGATACACTCTCAATGCAGGGCACCAGGTTTGATCCCTGGTTAGGGAACTAGATCCCACAAGCTGCAATTAAGAACAAAAACTGAAGATGCTGCACGCTGCAACTAAGACCCACCTCAGCCAAAGAAATATTAAAAACAATAAGTGAAGTTTAACTGTAAAAACAGAATCACTGGCTTGGATTGATATCAGCTTGGAGTAAGAAATCAGGTACCATATTTAGATCAAAAATCAGTGAATTCATCACTGCCCTGAGTAACTTTTTTTTCTTTAGGCCTAAGTAAGTTTAGAGTAACCCTGGGGAACTTTCTAGAATAACTTATAACTTAATCCTTAGAAAGTATTAAAATAAGTATTCTTACACCTCCAGAAAATGAGAATAAAGGAATGATGATGTGAATTTGTCTTACAATATTAATATATTTTAGAATAGATATAATGCAAGTTTGAGTGTTTTAAAACCATTACATTTGTTTGCGTTCAAGGTTTGAAGTATTCAATTATACTAAATCTCTTAAGTTGTTCAGAGGGAATTTATCTTGCTCAGATGGTAAAGAGTCTGCCTGCAACATGGGAGACCTGAGTTCGATTCCTGGGTCAGGAAGATCCCCTGGAGAAGAAATTGGCAACCCACTCTAGTACTCTTGCCTGGAAAATTCCATGGATGAAGGAGCCTGGTGGGCTACAGTCCATAGGGTTGCAAAGAGTCAGACATTATTGAGTGACTTCACTTTCAGTTTAAGAAAAATAATTTTCAAATTTTCATTATATATATTATCTTATATATAATTATATATATATTATAATATACAATCTATTTCTGCTTTATTGACATGCCAAAACCTTTGACTGTGTGGATCACAATAAACTGGAAAATTCTGAAAGAGATGGGCACACCAGACCACCTGACCTGCCTCTTGAGAAACCTGTATGCAGGTCAGGAAGCAAGTTAGAACTGGACATGGAACAATGGAAAATGAAAAGAAAGTGAAGTCTCAGTCGTGTCCGATTCTTTGTGGCCCTGTGGACTGTAGCCTACCAGTCTCCTCCATCCATGGAATTTTCCAGGGAAGAGTACTGGAGTGGGTTGCCATTTCCTTCTCCAGGGGATCTTTCCAACTCAGGGATCAAACCCGGGTCTCCCACACTGCAGGCAGACGCTTTACCATCTAAGCCACTGTGTTGGAGTAGGAAAAGGAATACGTCAAGTCTATACATCGTCACCTTGCTTATGTAACTTACATGCAGAGTACATCATGAGAGATGCTGGGTTGGAGGAAGCACAAGCTGGAATCAAGATTGCTGGGAGAAATATCAATAACCTCAGATGTGCATATGACACTACGAAAGTGAGGAACTAAAGAGCCTCTTGAAAGTGAAAGAGGAGAGTGAAAAAGTTGGCTTAAACTTCAACTTTCAGAAAACTAAGATCATGGCATCCGGTCCCATCACTTCATGGCAAGTAGATGGGGAAACAGTGGTTAACTTTATTTTTCTGGGCTCCAAAATCACTGCAGATGGTGACTGCAGCCACGGAATTAAAAGACATTCCTCGGAAGGAAAATTATGACCAACCTAGACAGCATATTCAAAAGCAGAGACATTACTTTGCCAACAAAGGTCCATCTAGTCAAGGCTATGATTTTTCCAGTAGTCATGTATGATGTGAGATTTGGACTATAAAGAAAGCTGAGTGCAGAAGAATCAATGTTTTTGAACTGTGGTGTTGGAGAAAACTCTTCAGAGTCCCTTAGACTGCAAGGAAATCCAACCAGTCCATCCTAAAGGAGATCAGTCCTGGGTGCTCACTGGAGAGACTGATGATGAAGCTGAAACTCCAATACTTTGGCCACCTTATGCGGAGAGCTGACTCATTGGAAAAGACCCTGATGTTGGGAAAGATTGAGGGCAGGAGGAGAAGGGGATGACAGAGGATGAGATGGTTGGATGGCATCGACACAATGGACATGGGTTTGGGTGGACTCTGGGAGTTGGTGATGGACAGGGAGGCCTGGTGTGCTGCGGTTCATTATTGCATTAGTAGTTGTTTCATTCCATGCATATACATACACATGTGAATCTATCACTTTTTCATAATTCATTTTCCTGATCTACTTTTATATATTTCTCCAGAAAATGCCCAAGATTCTAACTGGTTCTAAGTGTTCAGAGTGGCAAGTTCTCCATATCAAAGTTTACCTTCATATATCCACTCAGATAAAACAGGAATATATTCCCCACACCTTTCTGTTCCTCATTACTCTGAATAGAAATGATTCACACTCTAAAAATTTTAGGCTCCAATTGCTTTAACCGTTAGTTGAAAATGGCTCATTCTTTCTGCCAGCAATGTCTTACCTAATATCTCCAGTTTCAAAGAAGTTACCCATAAGCTTCTTAATCCAAGTTTACAACCCACCCACAAAAGGAGACATTTACAATTCTAACTTATTATATTCTATCATATAATGTTTAAATCCACACTGAAAGTAGAAAGCCAAGTAAATCCTGTAAGATGAAGAGACATTCATTAAACTGAAAGATCCATTATTCTCTTAGCTGGCCAATCTTTATTTTAAAAAGTATTTCATTGGAGTTCCTTGCTGGTGCAGTGGATAAAAATTCTCCTACCTCAAAACAACAACAATGAATCCACCTGCCAATGCAGGGGACATGGGTTCCATCCCGCTCCAGGAAGATTCCACACACCTCAAAGTGATTAAGCCTTTGTGCCACAACTACTGAAGCCCACGCACCTAGAGCCCATGCTTGGCAATAAGAGAGGCCATTGCAATAAGCCCAAGCACCTCAACAAAGAGTAGCCACTCACTGCAACTAGAGAAAGCCATCACACATCAATGAAGACCCAGTGCAGCCAAAAATAAATTTAAAAAAATTTTTTCTATTGTGACATGCTAGATCTTTCATTGTGGTGCACAGGCTCCAGAGGCATGGGTTTCATAGTTGCAGCATGCAGGCTCTCCAGTTGAGGTATGCTGACTTAGTTGTCTCATGGCATGTGGGATCTTATCCTCAACTAGGGATCAAACATGCATTCTCTGCATTAGAAAGTGGACTCTCAACCACTGGACCAACAGGGAAGTCCCTCAATATTTCTTCAAAGGTCTATAGCAAGTCCCTGCCACAAATGATTTTAATTCCCCAGGAGAAAGCCTGGTAATAAGTTTTATTACGTGAATTTAAAAAAATTCTTATTGTGAAACAAATAAATATTAGTTTTTTATCAACAAATAAAACATAACAATTCTTTCAGCTTTACAAAGGGTGTATATTTAACTTTCATATACTTGTTATGAGGTTTCTCCTCAGGATAAATAATTATGCCATATAAAAGATTTAAGGCCTTTTCACATGTGTAGCAAACATGGGATATACACATCAGGACTCTAATTCCAAGAGGCAAAAATTCAAATCAAATTAACTGAAGCAAAAAAAAGAGAAAATTTATTGGATCACAAAAATGAAAATGTCCAAGATGGTGTAGGTTTAAGACATGACTGGATCCAGATCAAACAACACCCTCATATTTTTGTCTATTATCTCCAATTTCTTTGTATTGGATTTATTTTGGGAAGGCTTTATGTGGTAACAGAAAGGCTACTGGTGAGTTTTTATCAAATCGTTGACATTTGCAGTTCCAGTGGGGGTGGGGAGGGTACAGAAAGAAAAGATCTTTTCTCATTACCCGAACAGTACCTTCCTAGGGCTCTACTGGCTAGACAGGGCCACTTGAAAACCTCTCATTTCTAGTTAGGTTGAGGAAAATAATTGATCACTGCTCTCCCTAATTAAATAATTTCATCAGAATGATAGGTACTGAGGATGAGTTAAGTCTCAAATGCAGCATATGACAGATCCAAAAGTAATAGATGGCTACTACTCAGGTTATTTCAAATAAAGGATGCTTGTGAACTGGAGACTTTTCCATATTTACTACATTCTTATTAGTAGAATTACTAACTGAAGAATTCATTGATATTTATTTAATAAGAACCAAGTGGTGACTATATGTTTTCTTAATACACATAATCAGAGAGTTTTTCTATTATGAATTTTCTGATGTCGTCTAAGGGTTGAAGCACGGCTAAAATTGTTCCCACATTCATTACAGTTATAGGGTTTTTCTCCAGCATGAATTCTCTGGTGTAGCCTAAGGGACAAGACCTGATGGAAAGCCTTCCCACACTCATTGCATTCGTAGGGTTTCTCTCCAGTATGAATTCTATGATGCTGATTAAGGTATGAGCCACAACTGAAGGCCTTCCCACATTTGTTACATTCATAGGGTTTCTCTCCTGCATGACTTCTTTTATGATGAATTAGAACTAAAGCATCACTGAATGCTTTCCCACATTTATTGCATTCAAAAGGCCTCTCTCCAGTATGAATTCTATGATGTCGATTAAGTTGTGAGTCAGTCCTAAAAAACTTCCCACATTTGATGCACTCATAGGGCTTTTCACCGGTGTGAATTCTCTGATGTTGATTAAGGTGTGAGCGATAGCCAAAGGTCTTCCCACATTCGCTACATTTAAAGGGTTTCTCTCCTGTATGAATTCTCTGATGCAGAGTAAGGGCTATGCGTCTGCTGAAGGCTTTTCCACATTGATTACATTCATAGGGTTTCTCTCCAGTGTGAATTCTCTGATGTTGATTAAGGTGTGCGCTCTGTCTGAAGGCTTTGTTACATTCCTTACATTCATATGGTTTTCTCCTGTGTGAATTCTCTGATGTTCAACAAGGAAAGCATAACGGCTAAAGGCCTTCCCACATTCATTGCATGCAAAGGGCTTCTCTCCAGTGTGGATTCTCTGATGTTGAGCAAGGTGTGCACTCTGTCGGAAGGCTTTGTTACATTCCTTACATTCATATGGTTTCTCCCCAATATGAGTTCTCTGATGCTCACTGAGAAAAAAGCCATGGCTGAAGCCCTTGCCACAGTCATTGCATGCATACGGTTTCTCTCTACTGTGAATTCTCTGAGGTTGAGTAAAATACGAGTAACAGCTAAAGGCATTGCCATATTCATCATATCCATGGGGTGATTTTCCAAAATGAGTTGCTTGATGTTGAGTAAGTAATGAATGGAAACTTAAGAGGTTTGAAAAATCACTATTTTCATAAGATTTCTCCCCAGGAGAAATTTCTACATCTTTACTAAGGTATGTGCTTTGGTTGAATTCTTCACATTCATTACCTACCAAAGATTCATTCTCAGCATGCAGTCTTTTATGTTCAATTAGAACTGAATTTGGGGGGAACATTTTGTTAAAAATACCAAATTTATGTACTTGCTCTACTGGGGGAACTCTCTGTTGTGTTAAAAGTACTGACTTCAAGAGAATGTTTCTTTCAGAATTATTATATTCATTGTCTCTGTTCTCAGCAGAGATTTCCTTAAGAGTTGCCACTTGCCTGAAATGCCTCTCCTGATTTCCTTGATGCTGCTCAAATTCAGCCTCATATTTCCAGGCTTCTCTGAAACTGGAACATTCAAGGCTATAACTTGTAAGTCTTTTTGTTATCACCCCCTGCAATATTTCCTCTTCATCAGTGTACCACTTTGGAGATAATGCCTTGATCTCATACCAAGACTCCCAGTCTGAAAAATATCAAGAAAACAAATGTCTCCTTTTCATCTTTGCAAGGAGAAAGAAAATCATTATAGAAGGAATTAAAGAATTTACTTGAGGGAAAGAGGGTAGAAAGTAGTGGTTCTGACTTTTTTTTTTTATCAATTTACATTTCTGTCAGCAACATGAAATACATGTCTTCAAACTGATGCACACTGACTAACATCATTCTAAAAATCTTTGCCCCTACAAGTAAAGAGTACCTCATTATTGTGTTACTTTGCAAGTCCCTGAAAATTGAGCATTTTCACATATATTTTTGGACCTTTTATATATTTTTGCATATATTTTAATTATATTGGCATCTATTTTTAAGTGGTTTATAGAAGTCATTATAAATAAGGTGGTATGGCTTTACAAGTATTTTTCTCCCTCAAATCATCACTTTTTATTGTCACAGGTCATCTTCATTTATGCTTCTGATAAAGTTTGAACTCATATCTCCCAGTCTTTTCATTACAGAGTCTGGCTTTGCAGTCATTTTAAGAAAGATCTTTCTAAAATCCAATATTATACAAATATTATCCATAACTTTTACAAAAATCTTTTTGTACCACTAATTTGAAAAGCTATTTTTATCAAATACCAAATTCTCATATGTACATGGGTATATTTTTGAAATTTCTTTATTGTTCCACTGACCTATTTCACTGTTCTTATATCAGACCAGTCTCACAGATAAAAGGCAAGATTCTTAAATATCAAAACTTGAATCAGGTAGTATATTAAATGAATAATACACATAACCAAGTAAGCAATTAAGAAATACATAAATTGTTCATCAGCAGGAAACCCTTTACTATATTATTATATTATTCTCTATACTTTCATGTTTTTTAATTCAATAAAAAAAAAATATTTCCTGAAATAAAAACTCAAATCTCCATCCTGAAAGAGAAATATCTACTAGGAAAAAGTGACCCAAAATGGTCAAGACTGAAACATGCCCCACTAAAATGACTTTAAAATGAAAGAACTTTCTAAGAGGTCAGAACAAAATATAAAGGTACTTACACAAAAGAGAAAATATCAAGCTGGCATCAGGATTCTTTGTAACAACATTCAATACCAATATATTATAAGAAACTTAAGAAAAGAATGGCCAACTATGAACAAGGTAGAGCTTAGGGGACATTTGCATGAACTCTTTCTGAGGAAATCGCTAAAGAATAGATTTCAGTCAATCAAGAGATGTCCAGAAAAACTTCAACAAAAGAAACTAGTGGAAAACACTAAATATATTTAGCTACAGAAATAAAACAAAAGAAAAGGTTAGGATAAATTTGACAGAAAAATAAGTGAAAGAAAGTGAAAGTGTTAGTCACTCAGTTGTCTTTGACTCTTTGAGACCCCATGGACTGTAACCTGCCAGGCTCCTCTGCCCATGAAATTCTCCAGGCAAAAATACTGGAGTGGTTTGCCATTTCCTTCTCCAGGGGTTCTTCCTGACCCAGGGATTGAACCTGGATCTTCTGCACTGCCAGCAGACTCTACCATCTGAGCCACCAGAACATGTAAATATAATATGCCTGGACAATGTAGAAACCATACAACTAACAAAATTTGGGAAGAGAGGGTGAGGAATATAATAAGGCTACTTTTTGACTCATCTGTAAAGTGAAGTTGCTCAGTCATGTCCCACTCTTTGTGACTCCATGGACTATACTGTCCATGGAATTCTCCAGGTCAGAATACTGGAGTGGGTAGCCTTTCCCTTCCCCAGGGCATCTTCCCAACCCAGGGATCAAGCCAGGGTCTCCCACATTGCAGGTGGATTCTCTACCAGCTGAGCCACAAGGGAAGCCCAAGAATACTAGAGTGGATAGCCTATTCCCTTCTCCAGTGGATCTTCCTGACCCAGGAATCAAACCAGGGTCTCCTGCATTGCCGTCAGATTCTTTACCAATTGAGCTATCAAGGAAGCATTTTAGGAAGGAAAGACAACTTACCTTTTTCATCTGTAAAAGGTAAAAAAAGAAAAAAATCAAAGGCTAATTTTTAAAGCTGACCAATCAAGTAATAAAGGAATAAACACTATTTAAAGAAACATGAAGGTCTCTTTATGTTTTTCTTTAAACACTGTTGAAAGAAACATGAAGGTAAACACCAGATCAAAAGAAAAATCTAATTATTATAAAAACTACAGTATTACATGACCATAAAAAGGCTAGGAAAACAGACAAATAAAAGTATTTTTTTTAAACTGTAAAAATCAGAAAATGTAAAACAATACACAGAATTAAGCCTAAACATATTTTTAAAAAATGTGGCTGGACTTTCACTTATTAAATTGAAATGATATCCAGACTGATATACTGCCTGTAAACCCCATGTTTAAATCAAAGTGATTTTACACAGTTGAAAATAAAAAGATGGGTAAAGGCCCTACAGAAAGCATAAAAAAAGCAAGAAACAGATTCTCCTCAAGGGCCTTCAGAAGGAAAGCAGGCTTCTAATGTTTTGATTTTAGCCCTGCAAGATCCATTTTCAACTTCTGACCTCCAGAGCTTTAAGATAATAAATCTGTGTTTTTTCAGCCACCAAATTTATGGTAATTTGTTACAGCAGCCGTAAGAAACTAATACAGAAAGCAGACTGGTACAACTTTTTGGGGGAGGAATTTGGCAATTTATAATACTACATATCCACTTACTTAGCAATCTTACATCTAGGAAACGACCCTAAAAATAACACTTCAACAACAGGAAAATACGTATGCACACAGTTAGTTATTGCAGCATTGTTTGTAATTGTAAACTACTGCAAACATCCTAAATGTCCACATACTAGAGAGTATTGAATAAATTACCATAATTCCACATGATGGGGTATTCTGCAGCTATTAGAAAAATGAAGAAGCTCTCCAGGAACTAATATGGAGTGATTCCCTGTACAGCTGACCCATGAACAATGGAGGGGCTAAGGGCATAACTTTACAGTCAGCCCTCCAACCTCCCTCTGCAGTTCAGCAACCATGGATTCAACCAATCTCAAACTGTGTAGTATTTATTGAAAAAAATCTGCATGTAAGTGGATACTTAGATGTGAATCCTTGTCTCTTCAACTAACGTGCATGTGTAACTTTGATAAAAATTCTATAAAGAAATCTAGAAGTGAAAAAAAAGAAATCTAGAAATGAATATAATTCTGTCCATAAAGGGGAAAGAAGTTTAAAGGAAGAAGATTCAAGGTTTAGGTACAAGTAGGGGGTCCCCAGTGGCTCAGTGGTAAAGAATCCACCTGAAATGCAAGAGACGTGGGTTTGATTCCTGGGCAGGGAAGATCCACTGGTGGAGGGCACGTAAACCCACTCCAGAATTCTTTCTTGGAGAATCCCATGGACAGAGGAGCTTGGCAGGCTACAGTCCACAGGATCACAAAGAGCCAGACATGACTGAAGTGACTTAGCACACATTCGTACATCCTTGAGAGTAAAACTTGATAGAAATAGAGCAGGAATAATCCCCTGATGCCCAGGGCAGCCACCTCAAGTGCAAGGCAGTCTTTTCATGACCACTTTAGCTGCCACCTTACAATGGCCCTCCCTGCCCAGTCCCCTGTCACTCACCTGTATGTTGACCATCCAACATCTCTCTCTCCACCATCCAAGGTTCCTTCCCTTGTTCCAATAAGGAGATCATGTTGGGCTTAGAAATGGAGAGTCCTGTTTATAGGGGAAGAAAAATGAGAACAAGCAAGAGACAGACAGATAGATAAACAAATCCACTTGCTATTGCTGTTCCAGTGACTTAATCCCTTGGTCACTAGGCAAGAAAGGATATTAGAGAAAGGGCCAGAGAATAAAAAGAAGCTTGTAAGGAGGATGAGAAAGACAAAGCTTCTGTCATAGCAGCAATTCTCAAAGTACTAAAGCAGAAAAGAACCGTTGTCTTAGAAGCAAACAGAAATGCAAATTCTCAGGCTGCCCCAACCCACACCCTACCGAATCAGAAATCACAATGGTTCTCAAATATTAATAAGCATGAGAAGCATTTGGCGGGCTCATTAAAACCAGACTATTGGGGCTATTCCAGATACTGTAGGTCTATAATGGGACCCCATGATTTGCAATTTTAAACATTCCCACGGCATACTCATGCTGCTATTTCAAACCATCATTCAGTAGCAAAAGGAACTACATTTATAACTCTGTGAAAATACTTCGAATAATTTCCTGGGAACAAGAAGTAGAAATCCAGCTAAGCATTTCAGATGCCCTAGATATTCCCAATGGAGGAAACTAATACACCTCATTTGAATCATGGGGGTATACATCCTTACCAAGCCATACCAAGTTCCTGTAGTTCTCCAACATGACATCTCTGTACAAATCCTTCTGCGATGAGTCCAGCCATTCCCATTCCTCTTGGGAAAAATTCAGAGCTACATCCCTGAAGGTCACCAATCCCTGAAATTAAAAAAAAAAAAATTCTTGAGACTTTCCAGACAGTGCAGTGGTTAAGACTCCATGTTTCCAATGCAGGGGGTGTGAGTTTAATCTCTAGTCAAGGAACTAAGATCCCACATACTACATGTTATGAACAAAAAAAAAAAAAGAAAAAAAAATTTTTGTTTACCAAGTACTCCTAGACAGTCCAAGCATCTTCCTCCATCTCTATCAAAAGAATTTAACTCAGTTGATCATCTCTCCTTGAAATGCTTTCTCCTCTTGACTCCCAGGACCCACACACTCTCTTGGATTTCCTTCTACATCAGTCCTTCTCAGTCTCTTTTGCTGGTTCCTCCTCTTCTTATCAGCCTTTTGTCAGCCTTTGAATGCCCTAAGCTCACTCCCTAGACCTCTTTCCTACCTATATTCACGACAACCTACCCTCAAGATAATCTTAACCTGTCCCATGGCTTTACGCTGTGTTCAGTCAGTTCAGTCATGTCCAACTCTGTGACCTCATGGACTGTAGCCCACCACGCTCCTCTGTCCATGGGCTTTTCCCAGCAAGAATAATGGAATTGGTTGCCATGCCCTCCTCCAAGAGATCTTCTCCATCCAGAAATCGAACCCAATTCTCCTGTATCTCTGCAGTGCAGAGGGATTCTTATATCACTGAGCCACTGGGAAAGCCCTTAAATACATTAACAACTCTCAAATTCACATCTCCAGTCCTAAGCTCTAGATATATAACCAATACTCTACTTGGATATCCAACAGGTCTCTCTAATTTATCTGGAACTCAAATCTTGATTCTTACCTCATCCCAGCACATCTTCCCATCTCAGTAAATAGCATGACCATATACACAATTGCCCAGGTCAAAAATCTTTGCAGTTATTCATGACTTCTTTCTTTCTCTCACACTCCACAACCAAACCCTGATCAAATGACATATTTCCTATCTCTGATAGATACCCAGAATCTCACAAGCTCCAATGCCACCACAGTGATCCAAGCAGCTATCACCTTCCACCTGGACTACTAAGTATCTCCTGACCGGACTCCCTGCTTCTACTCTTACTTTCTTGCTTTTGATTTTCCTTCCTTTTAAAATATAAATCAGATCACATCACCAACACTCTAGTGGTTCTCCTTCACCCTTAGAACAAAAATCAAAGCTCTGGTCATGACTTTCAAGGGCCTGCTTAATTTGGGCCCCAGCTATTCCCCTAATCTCACAGTGCATATTTTCCTGTGATGATACTGGCTTATTGCTATCCCTGAAATACATCAAACATGCTCCCACCACAGTAACTTTGCACTTGCTATTTCTTCTACTATTTTTTGTCTTTTTTTAAATAGGAATTTAATTGCTTTACAATACTGTTTCAATTTCTGCTGTACAACAAAGTGAACCAGCTATTTGCATACATATATCTCCTCCCTCTTGGACTTCCCTCCTGCCCCACCCCATCACACCTTCTACTTTTAAAGCTCTTTCCCAGATCTCAACAAAACTTCCTCCCTATGTTCACTGAGGTTTCTCTTTGCTTAAACATCACTTCCAAAAACAAACAAACAAACAAACAAAAATTCCTTGACCTCCCTAGTTAAAAGGGCACTTGATAATCACACTCCATCCTTTCATTCCAACACAACAAATCACAATCCATCTAAAGATGAAACATTCTGTTCCATTATACATTTCAGCACAACACTGAGTTAAAAAAAAAAAAAGATACTAAATGTTTTGTAGAAGGATTATCTGAACAAACAGTGGAGAGGGAGAAGTGAAGACAGTGCTCACCAGACCACCTAAAAACTGACATGGAATTTCTGAAAACAAATCGAAAACATCAACTTACCTGGGACATGGCTTTACAGAGTCCAACAGCCATTCTTCCTTCCTTCTTCAGTTTTCTCTTTTGGAGAAAATAAGTCCTGGAAAGGAGAGTTATAAGAACAACAACAAAAATATAGAACAGCAATCCTATGCTGCTGATCTGAGATTCACAGAGTCTAGTTTCCTTATATGAACCAGTCTGTGCATCACATTGGAGGGAACTCTCTATTTTGCCTAAAAAGAATCTCCTTCCCAGTCATTATTTTTCCTTATCTTGATTTTTTTCTTCTTAGCATTTAACATCATTGGACATGTTACTTTCTCTTTTTTTTCTGATGTCTTCGCAAATAATAGTAAAAGATTTAAGAGAGCCGGGATTTATTGGGTTCACTGTGTATCTCTGTGCTGTGCTTAACTGCTCAGTTGCTTAGCTGCTCAATTCTTTGTGACGCCATGGACTGTAGCCTGCCAGGCACCTCTGTCCATGGGGATTCTCCAGGCAAAAATGCTGGAGTGGGTTGCCATGCCCTCCTCCAGGGGATCTTCCCAACCCAGGGACTGAACCCAGGTCTCCCACATTGCAGGCAGATTCTTTACTGTCTGAGCCACCAGGGGAGTCACTATGTATCTCCAGGGCTAGAATAATGCCAGAGCCACTGCAAGTGCTCAAAACAAATTTGATAGACAAATAAATAAATCTCAGTGAGGCTCCTGTAATATAAATAGCAATGTTCAGTTCAGTTCAATCACTCAGTCGTATCTGACTCTTTGCAACCCCATGAATCGCAGCACGCCAGGCCTCCCTGTCCCACATATTGTATATGTCATTATCTTAGTCAATCTTCACAAAACTGCAAGTGACAGTGAAGTCGCTCAGTCGTGTCTGACTCTTTGCAACCCCATGGACATAGACTGTAGCCTACCAGGCTCCTCCCTCCCTGGGATTCTCCAGGCAAGAGTACTGGAGTGGGTTGCCATTTCCTTCTCCAGGGGATCTTCCTGACCCAGGGATCGAACTCAAGTCTCCTGCATTCCAGGCAGACGCTTTAACCTCTGAGCCACCAGGGAAAGGTAGGTATTATTATCCCTATTTTACTATCAAGTGAAACTGAGGTTCAGAAAGCTTAAACAGCTTCCTCAAATTCATAACAGTCAAACTGCAGGGTGACTCAAAAACTGGTCCTCCAGACTTCCCTGATGGTGAAGTGGCTAAGACTCTGACTAAGACTACTTCCCAATGTAGGGGGCCTGGGTTCAATCTCTGTCAGGGAACTAGATCCCACATGCCACAACTATGACCTGGCCCAGTCAAATAAACAAACAAAATAAATATTAAGACTCTGAGAGTCCCCTGGACTGCAAGGAAATCAACCCTGAATACTCATTGAAAGGGCTGATGCTGAAGCTGAAGCTCCAATACTTTGGCCACCTGATGTGAACAACCAACTCACTGGAAAAGACACTGATGCTAGGAAAGATTGAGAGCAGAAGGAGAAAGAGGCAACAGAGGATGAGGTGGTAGGATGGCATCACCAAATCAATAGACATGAGTTTGAGCAAACTTAAGGAGTTAGTCCAAGACACAGGAAAGGCTGGTGTGCTGCAGCTCATGGGATCACAAGTAGTCAGACACTACTTAGTGACTGAACAACAGCAACAATAAATAGTAGAAGATAAAAAAACTGGTTCTCTTTCAAGAGACTACAGTGTTTGCATGGGAAATAATCAATGTTACCTGAGAAACCAGTGCTACATGTTTTTTAGAGAAGCATATTTGGAGGTGGAAGATGTTACCTTAATTTCTCCACAGAAATTCAGCCTGAGGTAAACATGCCAAATTTCAACACCAAACCAATAAGAAACTGCACAGCCTGAAACAAGTTCCTTGTCTTCTCAGAGCCAACATTTCTTCACTCTGGAAACAAAGACAGTTGTGTTTGACTTAGAATTTAAGATATACAGCCCCTAATTCTGGGCAACTCTGCACTAGTCAACTCAATCTCCAAGAAAATTATTTATTTCCTTAGTGCAATGCAGCCTGAAATTGTCCACAAAGGCCTTTGCAACCTGAGAAGAAAATCAACGAAATCTTTTCAGAATCGGGGGGCTCTAAGTAGCATCTGTATAAAAGAAATAGCTTTTAAATTTCTGTTTCAAATAGCTGTGCATCATGAATATTTTTCAAGTTTGAAAGAACCATCAGTCTCTGAAAGAAGGTGATGGAAAAGATTGGGCTTTATATAGTCCCCAGGCACACAAGGACTCTCCAGTCCTTTCCTCACTGGCCAGGTGACCTGGGGCAAATCAATCCAATTGCCAGAAACTTTCCTCATTGTTAAAATGCCTGAGCCAACTCCTGGCACAGAGAAGTGCCACCCTAGTTGCCTTTTTAGATTTTACATACACATTTGAAAAGGAAATGAGGACATATTTATTAAAAAGTCAGAACCAAAAACGTTCACTTAGTATGTGAGAAAAAGAGCCCTGGATTAGCCTCTCTTAGCACTAAACATGGAAGAGTACTGACACAGACAAACCTAAAATCTCAAAATCAATAGCCTAAGGACAGGAAGGCTGGGCTTTCCTCCCCCAAAGGCAGCTAATGTGAGGATGGTCTCACTACAGTATCTTTAGACTGGGTTCTGTGACTCACAAGGGGATGGAAGGAAGAGATCCACATTAATTTCCATGTCCAGAAGGTCCTGGGCCAAGACCACAGACAATCCTCTCCTACACCTTCAGAACCCAGGGCCCCCATTTTTCACTCTCACAATGTGGAAAAGATCAAGAGAGTTGAAAAATTAAAAGCAAAGACTGGAACTAAATAGCCTGGGCTAAAGTCCCACTTCTGTCACTTAGTAACTGTGAAGGTGAGTGAGCAATTTTAATCTTCCAGTGTCTCACAGTCACATACTAGGTCTCACCTACACATACAAATTCGCTCCCAATCATATGCATACCAACATGGGCACACAATCGCAAACATAATGTCACATACACACAGAGTGTCATTAATGCAAAGAGAGATGATACACAATTACTCCAACAGAGAGACAGTCACACACAACCTCATACACAGTGACATACCACACAAGGTCACACATCCTGCCACAATTATTCATACAAAATTATGCCTGCAGAGACTGATGATCATGGGTACATAACCACACCTTCAAACACAGTTACACCCACAGGGACAAGTGGGCAAACAGTCACACACACACCCACACAGCAACACACACACACACACACAATGTCACACCTGCAGTCTCTCATAAACCCATACACAACACAATTACACCTGCGGAGGCAGTCGCACAGAAACAGACTCAGGTTTGTGCCAGAGACAGATGGTCACAGTTGTGTTCAACCATACAGTGACAGAGTTCACACTGTCACACACACTGTCATACAGCCATACACGGTGACACACAGTCTCCCCAGAGGCGCCCGCCTGGTCCCCAACCCAATCCCTGCCGGTCCACCCCAAGCCCGGCCCTAATCTCTGGCTCTCGCGCCAGCCAGGCCCAACTCACCTCCCGGCGTCCCTGGCTCTGGAAACCCGCCGAGAGACCCGAGACCCGCGACGTCGCCTCCCAGCATCCCCCGCGGGGCGGAGCGGGACGCGGACTGACGCTCACGGGACCCCGGGTTCGGCTGGGGGAACATCTAGCTACGAGGAAGTAGACTAGCGACTCAGTTTTTCATTCTGACCCTGAGGACCACAAGTCCCAGACGCTTTGCGCCTCGACCTCCTTGCTGAAAGAACTACATTTCCCAGAGGGCCCCGAAGCACGCCCCAACACCACGGCTGCACTACGGGATGCCACGGCCACAGGTGCGAGTACCCAGAGAACTGTGTGATAACCTGGGATATCGTGAATGGGCATTTAAGTGACCCTGAGCAACTGTGTGAGGGAATGCTGAAGCTGCGCGTGTCCGTGACTGTTACTGAGTGCTCAGGGGTGGAGATTTGTGTGTGACTGTCGCTGCACACTTTTGTGCTTACGCACCACGGGGCAACGTGTTCTGTCAGTGTAGTCAGCTTGTGTATTTTAAGTCATGCCCCGTGATTGTGGGTCATTGTGTGAGATTGTGGATCTGCCAAGAATGGGAAAGTTATTATGGATGTGTAAGGGACTGTGGCTGACTTTGGGCATGACGTTTCTGTAACTGTGTTCTTAGCCCAGAGATCCGCAGAGGTTTTCTCATAATTGGCGGTGGAGTTTTGTTTCTGGGCTTTAGAGTTGAGTCCGTGGAGAGGAGTGTGTGTGTGTGTCTGACTGTCTTCAGGTCCAACTCTTCTCTCGTCCCTGCCCAACCTCTCACCCCGGCCAGGGTGGGGTCAATATTATCTTTATTTTTATATCGTGTGTGTGTGTGTGTGTGTGTGTGTG
>SJYC01027488.1:0-12403 GCA_006408675.1 Madoqua kirkii | reverse complement strand
ATTTTTTAAAATAGCAAAATGGCAGATTTAACTATATTAATCATTATATTAAATATGAGCAAATTGAACACTCCAAACAAAAGGCAGAGGTTATCCCACTAGATTAAAAAAGCAATATCAAACAATGTGTCATTAACATGGGACACATTTTGGATCCAAAAAACACAAGTAGGTTAAAAGTAGAGGATGAAAAAAGATATATTATGCAAACAATAATCACCAGAAAACTGGAATGGCTAGTATATTAATAATAGACAAAGTAGGTTTCAAGACGAGGATTATTGCAATAAATCAGAATGATTTAACAATTATAAAGGTATATACAATTTAAAAGAGCCCCAAAATACATGAAACAAAAACTTATAGAGCTAAAAAAAAGAATTTGATAATTCAACAGTAATACTGGAAATTTATTTCAGTATTCTATTCTCAATAATAGAAACAATTAGACAGGGAATTCTCTGGTGGTCAGTGGTTAAGACTCTGAGCTCTCAATGCTAACTAAAATATCACAAGCCATGCAGTATGACAAGAAATAAAATCAACTAAAAGTGGATCACAGACTTAAGTGTAAAAGCTAAGAGTATAAAACTTCTAGAAGAAACCAAAGAGGGAAAAAAATGTATGTGGCCCTGAGTTAAGCAAACTTCTTAGTTATGCCACCAAAAGCACAATTAATTTAAAAAACAGTTAAACTGAACATTATCAAAATTTAAAACTGAACATCATCATCATGAAGCATCAAGTTATGCTTGAAAGGACACCATTAACAGAATGAAAGGACAAGCCACAGACTTAAATTGATAACTATACCACGGTTATATGAAAATGTCACCATTCTTAGAAAATCTTTTAACACACATCCATATGTGAACCTGCATACCCAAATATATATACATAAAGATATATATAAATATATACACATACATATGGTGGGAGGAGAAGAGAGAGCACACTCACAAGAGACACATGTGCCAATGATAAAGCAATCTGGGTAAAATAGTAAGTGATTTTATGATGCCATTTTGTATATATATATATATATATATATACATTCCATGTGTGTGTAAAGGATAATATGTAATATGTGTGTGTGTAGAGGATATAAAGGTGTTTTTTATACTATTTTTGCAGAATTTTTATAATTTCCTGATACAAATGAACTTACTTACAAAATAGAAAGAGACTCACAGACTTAGAAAATGAACTTATGGTTGCTGGTGGGAAGGGACAGTTAGTGAGTATGGGATGGTCATGTACACACTGTTATATTCAAAATGGATAACCAACAAGGACAGCACATGGAACTCTACTCAATGTTATGTGGCAGCCTAGATGGGAGGGGTGTCTGTTTCGAAAAAAAAAAAAAACAACATCAACTATAGGTGAATATTTAAACTACAAAATAAATAGAGAAGATGAAAAAAATAAATAGGATGAAGCCCTTTTCTGAAAATGGCAGCAGACTGAATTGGTCACAAGTGTCCCCTGCGAAAACAAGCTAAGTGAGAGGAAGGTAGGCCTTCTGGTGGAGGAGAGACAAAGAACCCAGAGAAGTCCCCCTCCCTTACCTGAAGATGATATTCTGGAAGGGAGGTCATGCCAGACAGCCTTACCAGGGCCAAGAGGCCTAGAAAAGCTCTACCTCCCGGTACCTAAAAGTACCTCCTCCTTCCCTATCTGCCATACTGTGGACGGTCCCAACTACCCTGCCTCACTCACCTGGACACAGACCCAGTGAACACTGCCTCTCCGCTGTCCAGAGCTTTCCGCCTTGTTCCAGCTGACACATGAGTTCCAGTTTGGAAACAGAATGTCTGCTCATAACGAAAGAAAACAAAGAGACTTCTGGTTATGCGTTTAAGGGGGCCATTCTAGAACCCAGCCAAAATGGCAGGGTGCGGTGGAGAGAACCAAGAGGGTGGGACAAAGGGCCCATGAATAGTGAACTCTCTGCAGTCGAAGGGCTGAGTACTAAAAGGAAACTCCAGTCAGAGAAAGAGCCTATCAATAATTACTAAATGAAAAAATCTGCAAGATAAAATTTAAAAAAAAAAAGCCCCTGACTTGGGAAAGAGACCTAAAAATGCAGAGTGGCATACACAATATGAATAAATCTATCTGTTTTCAACTCTACTGAATCCAGATGTACCATGAGGACAAAGGTAAATTATTCTTTTTAAGCTCAACCCTAAGACAAAGCTGCATTGTGAGTAGCCTTTCTTCATGATGTATAGAAAATATTCTGAAGGCCAGATTTTAAGTGCTAAGGGAAAGCCATTTTTACCTAGTGAGACCAAGTGGTTGAAAGTCTCCAACATCAGCTCCGTGTGCAGGGTCCTCTGAGCAGGGCTCAACAATTTCCACTCCTCCTGGGTGAAGCCAACAGCCACATCTTGGAATGCCACGAATGCCTTTTAAAACAAAACACACCCCTGTTCATCCAGGAGTCCATCCAGTCCACACTGCAGGAGGAGGGGACAAAAAGCGTCTCTGAGGAGGTGGAGAAGATTTTAGACTTTACTGTGTGCTGCACTAAGTTGCTTCAGTCATGTCCAACTCTTTGTGACTCTCACACTATGGAGAGAAGCCCATCAGGCCCCTCTGTCCATTGGATTTTACTATGGATGATGAATAAAGGGTAACAGAATACACCAGTCCTAATGGCATAAAACAATTATTTTGAGCTGAAGGCAATTAACAAGTAGACAGAAGAAAAGCTCTCTGTGCTTTCCCATTTGCCTAAAAGCACAACATTAATTTGTAAAAGTGTCTGTTTTCCCAATTTTACGAAGGACAGAAATCAGTCATCAGAGACAACTCTAGACCCTTATCGGCCCACAGACCCCACCAGAGGAATCTACATAGCAAACATTTACTAACTAGCCCTTTTCTTCCATTAGTTCCCCCATATATTTATAATACCTTCCCACAATTGCTGTTCTAGAAATTCAAAGCCCTTTTCCTTTGTCTTGTCACATCTCTAAAAAGTTATTGTTATTTTGTTAAGATGCTATATAAGCTCAAGTCCTAACCACCCCTTCTGAGTTACCCGTCACTGAGTACTCCCATGTGTATGCACGATGCACATATTAATAAACTCCTGATTGTTTTTCTCACAAAAATGTCTTTTGTCTAATTTACACCCAATGAAAAAAAGAATTTTTCTCCTTCCCTACATGTCCTTGGGGCCAAGAATTCAGAGACCATTACTCTCCCATCTCTATCCAGCCAGCATCGTTGTGCACCTATCACTGTCAGCATGCTACAGAGGATAAAAGCAAAACAAAAGTTCTTTCACATTGGGAGTTTTGAATGTAGGCAGGAAGAGGAGGAGGACATCACACACAAAGAATTAAAGTAAAAATATAATCTTCTTGCTGACTTTGAAGAATGTGAGAGACTATTTGGTCTATGCATTAATGTTCTACATGAAGCAGCTCAGCCTCTAGGGCAAGGGTGAATGACCCAGAGCAATGTATACTTCACGGCAGGGCTCAGTCCTTCCCCTCCCTCACTCTGCCACTTGCTCTCCCAAGCCTGAGGAATGGAAGTACTGGGTTGGCCAAAAAGTCTGTTGAAGTTTTTTTGTAACATCTTATAGGAAGTTATGGTTTTTCCAGTAGTCATGTATAGATGTGAGAGATGGACCATAAAGAAGGCTGAGCACCAAAGAATTGGTGCTTTTGAATTGTGGTGCTGGAGAAGACTTTTTGTTGTTGTTGTTGTTAAATTTTTTTAATTTATTTATAACTGCACTAGGTCTTCATTGCTGCACACAGGGTTTCTCTACTTGCAGCGAGTGGGGGTTATTCTTTGCTGTACACAGGTTTCTCATTGAGGTGGCTTCTCTTGCTGCAGAGCACGGGCTCTAGACACTCAGACTTCTGTAGCTGTGGTGCTCAGGCATGTGGAATCTTTCCAGACTAGGGAGCAAACCTATGTCCCCTGCATTGGCAGGCAGATTCTTAAACCACTGGACCACCAAGGAGGTCCTGGAAAAGATTCTTGAGAGTCCCTTGGACAGCAAGCAGATCAAACCAGTCAATCCTAAAGGAAATCAACCCTGAATATTCATTGGAATGAATGATGCTGAAGCTGAAGCATCAATACTTTGGCCTCTGATCCAAAGAGCTGACTCATTGCAAAAGATCCTGATGCTGGGAAAGATTGAGGGGAGGAGGAAAAAGGGACAACAGAGGATGAGATGGTTGGATGGCATCATCAACACAATGGACATGAGTTTAAGCAAACTCTGGGATACAGCAAAGGATAGAGAAACCTGGTGTGCTGCAGTCCACGGGGTTGCAAAGAGTCAGACACAACTGAGTGACTGAACAACTGATTGTAATATCCAGTGCCCCAAGCATGGTCCCACTTCAGATCAATAAAATCAGACTCTTTAGGGATACGACTTTTATACTTTTAAGAGCTCCCAAGAATAGTCATGGTTGTGAATCACCACGTCAGAGAAATCTCAAGAGAGAGAGGTCACTGTAGGATAGAGAGATCAGAGACAGTTTCATGAGAGGGCAATAGGATCTTAAAGGACAGGCAGGATTTCCTGGATCAAGGAGACAGATGTAAAGAGCAACAGATTCAGTCTTCCCATTTCTTACTCACTTTCAGGCATAAAGTCATTAAATGATAAAGGATAGAGTCATCTGAATGACTTGAAAGTTATTTTTCTCTTTTTCCAGCCAAGTGACTAAAAGTGACTTTATCTAAATTAAAGATGTATATGATATATATGTATATTCCACTTTGGTGTCAATAGACATACTTTCAGAATGAATAACTAGAACACGATGTCAGAAACGGAATAGATTTGAAGTGACGACTGCCCTACATATCTAAGACATTGTTGTGACACATCAAAGGAAGTCTTCTGAACAGAAAACTGATATAACTTTAATGTTCAAGGGGAATGAGGATTACAGATACAATGAGTAACAAAGGAACATATCAACATGGGGAAACAAATTGGGACATTATGGTGAACACTCACATGAGAAGAAAAAGATCTATACTAGCAGGTCTATCCTGAGAACGTAACACTGCACAGTGTAACAAAAACAAAAAAAGTGCAACATGTAAAGCAAAATGTGATGGGAAAAGGGAATGTCAAACAAAGAGATAATTGATAAGATCAAATGTTTTAGAACAGGCGGGGTTAGAAAGTTCCAACTGCCATGAGTGGTCACTACTTTAAAACATTTCTCTTCACCTTGTCATATTTGGGGGATAAGTACCAATCTATAAAAGAATTTCATGCACAAAGTTGATCACAGAAGCATTATCTGCAACAGTTAAACACTGGGAACAAGTTAAATGTTTCCCTCAATGGGGAAACACTCAACAGGATCATTCATTCAAAGCACTATTACAGAAATCACTTTCAGTGGGATAAATTTTGGCTGTTCCTTCACCTATTAGAAAATGGGTCTGCAGTTTTCCCTGGTGGTCCAGTGGTTAAGGATCCACTTCCCAATCCAAGGGACACAGGTTTGATTCCTGCTCCGGGAAGATCCCACATGCCGAGTGGCAACTAAGCCCATGCACCACAACTCCAAAGCCTATGCACCCTAGAGCCTGTGGTCTGCAACAAGAGAAGCTACTGTAATGAGAAGCCCATATATCGCAAGAAAAAGCAGCCCCACTCACTGCACAGAGAGAAAGTTCTTGCAGTAATGAAGAACCAGTGCAGCCAAAAATAAATAAACCTTAAAAAAAGAAAGAAGAAAATGGGTTTGAGTAGATACACCATCAGTAGCTTTAAAACAATAGGATCTTGTCATTAAGATTTGTCAAAATGTATATATGTAGGGATGTGTGTGTGCATGTATGCTCAGTCACAGTCCCATTCAGCTCTTTGCAATTCCATGGACTCTATCTTGCCAGGCTCTTCTGCCCATGGAATTTTCCAGGCAAGAATACTGGAGTGAGTTGCCATTTCCTCCTCCAGGAGATCTTCCCAACCCAGGAAATGAACCCACATCTCCTGTCTTCTGCGTTGGCAGGTGGATTCTTTTATCACTGTGCCACCTGGGAAGCCCCATGCATGTGTATGTGTAAAATTAAACCAAATCCCAACATAAAAAAATCTAAAAAGAAAATGGAAGACTCATAGAAGTGCAGGCTGTATTTTATCTATCACTGAATGTAGTCTATCTAGTTTCTGTAAACAGTATACATTCAGCAAATTTGTTCAACAGAATCAACTGAGAAAATGCAAAGAATTAGTAATATCATGTGCTTACCAATCCAACTCATTTGTTACAAAGTCTTATCCTCTCAGGTGGTGATAATTAAAATCCTACTGTGGATTTTCTTAAGTTGTTTTGTGGAATTCAGATGTCATGCATGTTAGAATACCTGGAATTCCTCCCAACTCCTCTGAAATGTGGTTAATGATATGCCCCAAATAACATATCAAAACAAACAACAGAAACTCCCTTGTGACTTAGTTCCTTCAAATTATTTAAGGTCATGCACCAAACATATCATGTGTGCCAGGTACTCCTTTAGGAAGAGGTTTCATCCTAAACCACATATCTATTCAAATGCTTGTGCACTTTGATCAAGTTTGCATAATGCCTTTTTTTTTTTTTTTAAGTCTTAAGGACAGGAAAAGGAAAAAGTCAGCTCATACAAATTTCTGGCTTTTCCCAGAAAAATCAAAATGCTTCCCTATTAACATTATGAGTGGTGAAGAAAGTACACATAAAAGATTCAATGCTATCTTTGGAAATGTCCCCAGATATTTTACACATTCTTGGTACTGACACTTTTCAAATGAATGAGGTGAGGTGAAGTCGCTCAGTCGTGTCCGACTCTTTGTGACCCCGTGGACTGTAACCTACTAGGCTTCTCTGTCCATGGGATTCTCCAGGCAAGAATACTGGAGTGGATTGCCATTTCCTTCCCCATTCAAATGAATAAACTATTTTAAAAATGAGAAACACAGAACTCTCAAAGTTGTTCTGAGAATGCCCAGGAAATTGTAAATCTTTACTACAGAGACCAAGATTAAGAATAAACCAAGACAGTGAAGACAGATCTGAAAAAACTAAGTTAGTGCATATCAAAAATGATAGTAACCAGTCTGGCAACTGTGTTGGTGCTCAATAAGTGTTAGTCACATTCAATTAAGTCTAAGTCATCACAGTCACCATTCTCTGGGGTTAGACAGTTTCCCCTTCAGTTTTTACATGCCTATAACTCTGATTTCCTACATCAAATTCCTTCTCAACATCCTTCAAAACCCATCTACTCAAAGTCTACAGTCCTCAGCCGGGCACTCAACCTGGCCACCCAGACTCAAAGGTGGAAAATGAAAATCCTTCAGGGGCCAAGAATATGAGACAGACAGGCAAAATGTTAGCTGTCAATAGTTTCAACTTTAGTATGCAAGATACTAGGGAAAGTACAAACAGACTCTGCAGGACCTGTCCAAATGATGCAGACACCATTCAGCTCAAATTCCCCTACAGCAGAATACAATGCAGTTTATTTTCAGAAAGGCAAGCAATCCAGAATTTTTGGTGAAATCTCCCTACTGCCAGATGCTGAAAATGCTCGCAAATGTTAAATTCAGGTCAGATCACAGCAAACTCCTCTCTGTTCCAAGTATGGGTGGCTAGTCTGTATTTTCATCAGTACATATTTTAAAATCAACCTAAAATACAATCTTCCCACATTGTGTTAAGGGCAGTGTGCTTAGTGGCCCAGCCTTAGAGACTAACGAGCCCTTCCCACTGGTGTGTCTTCACCAACTCTTCAATGTAACAGATTCTCAGGGTGTTGTTCAGACAGCCCTACTCCTAGAAGTCTTCCTTAGCCACTTCAGGCCACAGGCTATGTCGTCCCTGCCTTTCATCCTTATCAAAGCACAATTAAGCCTGCACGTCCCTGTTTTTTTATTTATGCCCCATGTGAGCTGTTCACAATTAACTTAATTAGAAAATGACTGAAGCATGGATGGGGCGGAAAGAAATGTTGAGGGACTCCATGTATTAATAAGCCACTCCTCCAGGACCCGGAAAGTGAGCTTTGCCCAACTACCAATAAAGCAGCCTCCAAAGCAAGAAAAGGCCATGTATTCATTCTCTCGACAGCCAAGATACAATTTTACACATATTCTCACCTCTTTTTTGGCTTTCAGGAGCTCCGTGGTCATTTTCCTGGATCTCCTGAGTGCTCTCCCTAAAGAAGGGCAAATCTCAGAAAGAAAATCTGAGGATGTGAAGAGAAATGAGAACCCGTCTAGTTGAAAAACCCTTCCCACGTGCAGGCTGGGTCTGCTCCAGAGGCTCACTACTGAGGGTTGGGAGTGTCACAGAAATCACCAGCACAAACCCATTCCCATCCAGCGCCCTGGAGAAAGGGCGGAGGGTGACCGAGCCCCTCAAGTTCAGCCCGACGCTCTGGCCAGAGAGTGAAACCCATGTCCCCCAGCAGCAGAGTAAGGGTTTGTCTCTATCCCTGCGGGTTGGAATGAAAGGAAAATGGATGGTCTTGAGGTGCCTACATGAGAGCTCCCGAGTTCAGACGCAGCCTGTGCCCTCGTGAGTAAAACAGTGACAAGCAGAGGAACGTCCTGAATGGACGAGGCCGTGACTGTAGGGCACTCACGGAACTCGGGGTGCACGCTGCCAATCCTGAGGATGAAGCTCGGGAAGCAAGAGCAGAGGTGTGGGAAATACCCGAACCGCAAGGTCCAGTCGCTACCAACAAACCTAATGGGCGGGATCCACCAACCGGTTCCTGCTACGTCAATTCCACACGCTAAGGGGCGAGAGGAAGGGACGGCGGAAGTGGCCGCGGAGGCTTCTCGGGAGTGTAGTCTTGGGATAGAAAAGAGGGAGACGTAGGTTTCTCCCACGTAAAGTGCCACGGCCATTTGCGCCTCTTCTTACACAGCCAACGTTAGGAGCCCTTTGTTAAGGTGCCCGGACTGCGGGGTTCACAAGTTCCTCCACTGAGGGTCAATGAGATCTACACACAGGCTTGGACACGCCCGAGGATTCTAGCAAAGGCGGTCCTGCAGCCGGGTGGCCAGACTGTGCACGCTGACCTTTCAGCGGTGTGGGGGGATCCAAGTTCCCTACTCAAGCCTCTGCCGGTGTCCGTTTCCCGGAGCTGAAACCAGGGTCGTCACGGGCTGGGCCTGAGCCAAGTGGGTGTGGGAGCGGCTCGGAGTAAAGTACTTGGGGGATAGGACTGCAGGGTGATACTCCATTGGGACTCCCAGACGAGCGACACCGGCTTTGCGGGCCGGACGGTGGGAGGGTGCGCCGCTATAGACAGGGCTGTTTTTGGAGAGAGCAGGATTGGTTTGGGCCAGCTCCCAGAATGGCAGTGGGAGTGCCTCTGGTCTAGTGTGCCCGAGATTTTGAGAACTGGAGAGTCTGGATTTGGGCAAAGAGCTCGATCTAGAAATCCCTGGGACAGATACCGCTTGGAGGAAACTTCCAGAGCTGGTGGTGGTGGTGGTGATGGTGAGGGGGAGAGGGTTGAAGAGGAGGCATAGTTTGACAGTTTTGTTCATCATAGTTGGGGGGTGGGGGGTGGGAGGCAGGTGGATTTTGTTCATCATCATTTTTAAGATAACAGTAAAATATTTGTCTTCTTTACTGACTGGTTTTGGTGCTTCCTTAAATTCTGTACTCAAAATTCCCACATTAAGGAAAGGCATAAATAGATCGGACACTCAGTGAACTTCATTGGCACCTACTGGCCTGTAGTTTTGAGCAGAGTTGAGGGCTTGACTTCTGGGCATTAAGTAGCCAATCCTTTAGGACACACTCCAGAATAGTGAGTCTTAGGATTTAGGGTCACTCTGCTCTACCCTTCTTACCCTAGATTGTTGAATTGTGAGTGACCTTTTCTTTCCTGACTTCCTTAACATCCACAATTTCCTAATAACCATTCCACTCAAAGTACCACCCTAAAGGAATTTCCCTAGATCATCATGGTGCAAATATTCAAAGATTACTCTTAAATCTTAACACTCTACTTCAGAATCTTCTTCAGTATCCCTTTGTCTGAAAAAGTAAAAAAACAAGGCTTGCACGTTAATATCAGCTCCCCCACTGCATAGGAATTCAGAATGGAGGATCAGCCCAGCACCCTATTCCTGTTCTTGACAGCCCTCCCCAAGGATTTCATGTCAATAAATGTGCAATGCTTGTAAAAGAACTCAAGGGGCCCCAAAGTTAGGCATTGCATAGAGAGGAGCACAAATGAAAGGGAGGGACTGACAAGTGTCAGAGAAGGGCTAGAAGGTGAAGGGGAGCTGTGGAGGTGGGATCCTGAGGTAATTGAGATTCTTATAAGGGCTTCCCTGGTGGCTCAGACGGTAAAGCATCTTCCCACAATGTGGGAAACCTGGGTTCAATCCCTAGGTTGGGAAGATCCCTGGAGAAGGAAAGGCAACCCACTCCAGTATTCTTGCCTGGGTAATGCCATGGACAGAGGGGCCAGGCAGGCTACAGTCCATGAGTCTCAAGAGAATCAGACATGACTTAGTGACTAAACAATAACAACAAAATCCACAAAGGATGGGGTTTCCAATTGGTAGAGATTCAGGAGAAGCAAGTGTTCCGAGAAGATGAAAGCTCTGCATCCCTTCCCCATACCTTGGCTTATGCATCTCTTCCATCTGGCTGTTACTGAGTTGTAATCTTTTATGATAAACTGATTCTCTAGTAAGTAAAATGACATTCTCTGAACCACTCCAACAAATTAAACAAGGAGGGGGCCTTTGGGACCTCCAATCTATAGCCCAGGTGAAAACCCAGACTTATGACTGGTATCTTGGGTGGGGGGAGCAGGGAACAGCCTTGTAGGCCTGAGCCCATAGCCTGTGGAATTTGATGCTTTCGCTGGGTAGACAGTGTCAGAATTGAGTTGAACTGTAGGATACTTATCTGGTGTCTCAGAATGGCTTAGATATGTGGAGGGAAAAAAATCCCCACACATTGGAATTGGGGGTACAAAACCCTTTAGCTCTGGACCTGAGTTTATTTAATAAATCTCAGAGCTTTGAGATTTATTCTCTGTGTTTAGAGGAGTTCCATTTCCCATACTCCTCTCTGGGTTCCGAGGCTCAAAGATATGAAAATCCCTTTAAATTATAAACAATGGGGGGGAAAACCTAGTCATGCCTATTTAGGGAACATAACTGGTTAAAATAAACATCAGAAAAAAATCAGTTAAAAAGAAAGAAAGTGAAAAAATATTCTTTGAAACGAAAAGCTATACAAACTGCCTTGTTACTGATGAGCCAAATGAGAAATTGACCTGCAATCTACAAAATCATTGGAAGAAACAGTAGTGAAATACTTCAGACTGAAACTTGTGGAATGAGGTTACCTTAGTACCAAATAAAAAAGGCAAAAACTTAAGTTCTACTTTCAGTAAGGTCCAAAGTTTGAATAAAAATGATCACAAAAGGGAAGAACGAAACTCCAGAACTGGGGAAGAAGGGCTAGTCTAAATCACTGATGAGCGACTTCCCTGGTGGTCCCCTGGTTAAGAATCCACCTTGTAATGCCAGTTCAATCCCTGGTCAGGGAACTAAGATTGCACATGGCATGGAGCAATTAAGCCAGAGTGCTGAAACTATTGAGCCCGAGTTCCACAACTAGAGACTTTAGATCTGATGCAGCCAAATTAATAAATATTAAAAAAATAAATCACTGATGAATCAAATTATTACAAATTTAGTTTCCAGTGAATGATGATGACTGAAACAGTGGTTCAGTCAGTCAGTCAGTACAGTCGCTCAGTCGTGTCCAACTCTTTTTGACCCCATGAATCGCAGCGCACCAGGCCTCCCTGTTCATCACCATCTCTCGGAGTTCACTCAGACTCTTGTCCATTGAGTCCGTGATGCCATCCAGCCATCTCATCCTTGGTCGTCCCCTTCTCCTCCTACCACCAATCCCTCCTAGCATCAGAGTCTTTTCCAGTGAGTCAACTCTTCGCATGAGGTGGCCAAAGTACTGAAGTTTCAGCTTTAGCATCATTCCTTCCAAATAAATCACAGGGTTGATCTCCTTCAAAATGGACTGGTTGGATCTCCTTGTAGTCCAAGGAACTCTCAAGGGTCTTCTCCAACACCACAGTTCAAAAGCATCAATTCTTCGGCACTCAGCCTTCTTCACAGTCCAACTCTCACATGCATACATGACCACTGGAAAAACCATAGCCTTGACTAGACGGACCCTAGTCAGCAAAGTAATGTCTCTGCTTTTGAATATGCTATCTAGGTTGGTCATAACTTTTCTTCCAAAGAGTAAGCGTCTTTTAATTTCATGGCTGCAGTCACCATCTGCAGTGATTTTGGAGCCCACAAAAATAAAGTCTTACACTGTTTCCACTGTTTCCCCATCTTATG
>SJYC01027487.1:0-19221 GCA_006408675.1 Madoqua kirkii | reverse complement strand
GTTTTTTCTATTCAGATATATAGTTGATTATATTGACAGCAATAAGATATAATTAGGAACTAGTTATGGTTATATATCAAAAGCATGTCCTTTGGCTTAATTTAAATATTGTCCAACCCATCTATTGAAAAATGTATTTTAAGTGATAAAATACACAAGGATAAAATTCAAAAGGCACAAGAGATTATACAGTGAAAAATATGTTTCCTTCTCACCCATAATTTTTAGCTGCCCAGGTTCTTTTCTCAGTGTATAGATAAACTGATAAGTTATATATATAACTTTTTATAGCCATTTTGCTTTTTTGCATTTCTTTTCCATAGGGATGGTCTTGATCCCTGTCTCCTGTACAATGTCATGAACCTCATTCCATAGTTCATCAGGCACTCTATCTATAAGATCTAGGCCCTTAAATCTATTTCTCACTTCTACTGTATAATCATAAGGGATTTGATTTAGGTCATATCTGAATGGTCTAGTGGTTTTCTCTACTGTCTTCAATTTAAGTCTGAATTTGGCAATAAGGAGTTCATGATCTGAGCCACAGTCAGCTCCCGGTCTTATTTTTGCTGACTGTATAGAGCTTCTCCATCTTGGCTACAAAAAATATAATCAGTTTGATTTCGGTGTTGACCATCTGGTGATGTCCATGTGTAGAGTCTTCTCTTGTATTGTTGGAAGAGGTTGTTTGCTATGACCAGGGCGTTCTCTTGGCAAAACTTGCCCTACTTCATTCCGCATTCCAAGGCCAAATTTGCCTGTTACTCCAGGTGTTTCTTGACTTCCTTCTTTTGCATTTCAGTCCCCTATAATGAAAAGGACATCTTTTCTGGTTGTTAGTTCTAAAAGTTCTTGTATGTCTTCATAGAACTGTTCAACTTCAGCTCTTTCAGCATTACTGCTTGGGGCTTAGGCTTGGATTACTGTGGTGTTGAATGGTTTGCCTTGGAAATGAACAGAGATCATTCTGTCTTTTTTGAGATTGCATCCAAGTACTGTATTTTGGACTCTTTCATTGACCATGATGCCTACTCCATTTCTTCTGAGGGATTCCTGCCCACAGTAGTAGATATAATGGTCATCTGAGTTAAATGCACCCATTGCAGTCCATTTTAGTTCGCTGATTCCTAGAATGTCGACGTTCACTCTTGCTCCCTCCTGTTTGACTACTTCCAATTTGTCTTGATTCATGGACCTGACATTCCAGGTTCCTATGCAATATTGCTCTTTACAGCATCGGATCTTGCTTCTGTCACCAGTCATGTTCACAACTGGGTATTGTTTTTGCTTTGGTTCCGTCCCTTCATTCTTTCTGGAGTTATTTCTCCACTGATCTCCAATAGCATATTGGGCATCTACTGACCTGGGGAGTTGCTCTTTTGGTATCCTATCATTTTGCCTTTTCATGCTGTTCATGGGGCTCTCAAGGCAAGAATACTGAAGCGGCTTGCCATTCCCTTCTCCAGTGGACCACATTCTGTCAGACCTCTCCATCATGACCCTCCTGTCTTGGGTGGCCCCACGGGCATGGCTTAGTTTAACTGAGTTAGACAAGGCTGTGGTCCTGGTGTGATTAGATTGACTATTTGCCTGTGAGTATGGTTTCAGTGTGTCTTCCCTCTGATGCCCTCTCACAACACCTACCATCTTACTTGGGTTTCTCTTACCTTGGATGTGGGGTATCTCTTCACGGCTGCTCCAGCAAAGTACAGCTGCCACTGCTTACCTTGGACGAAGGGTGTCTCCTCACAGCCGCCCCTCCTGACCTTGAACGTGGAATAGCTCCTCTCAGCCCTCCTGCACCCATGCAGCCGCCGCTCCTTGGACATGAGGTTGCTCCTCTCAGCTGCCTCCCCTGACCGTGGGTGTGGGGTAGCTCCTCTCTGAGCCGCCCCGGACCTGCGACCATGGAGTCGCAAAGAGTCAGACCTAAGTGAGCAACTAACATACGTATACCCTTTAAGTGAAAACTCCTTTGTCCATGGGATCTCCAGGCAAGAATACTGGAGTGGGTTGTCATCTCCGTCTCCACGGGATCTTCCCGACCCAGGGATCAAAACCAGGTCTCCTGCACTGCAGGCAAATACTTTACCATACCATCTGAGCAACTCTGTCTTGTATATGCATGGTCTAAGCATTTTATACCCTACATAACAGAAACATTCTTTGGGTTTTTTTTGGGGGGGTTTATTTTTTCAGAGCAAGTAACGAAGTTTGTAAAAGTGCAGCTCTCATCACTATCTTGTCTAGACATCAAGTCTACCCTACTGTATTTAACAGTCTGTTATTACCAACCACTTATTCAGACTTAACATATATATAGATTTAGTAACATACACTTATTTTAGATATACCTCTGAAAATTTTCTTATTCCCAAAACACATTGAAAATAAATTCTTTTGGCTAAATGTCAGAGCTTTTGAAAGTTAGTTTATCAGTCAGATTATATTCATGTGCTTAGTGTAGACACTTGTTGCTGAAACATTAAGTGTAAAGTTTTCACTTAAAGGGTGTAGGTATGTTAGTTGCTCAGTCATGTCTGACTCTTTGCAACCCCATGGACTGTAGCCTGCCAGACTCCTTTGTCCATGGGATCTCCAGGCAAGAATACTGGAGTAGGTTGCCATTTCCATCTCCACAGGATCTTCCAACCCAGGGATCAAACCTAGGTCTCCTGCATTGCAGGCAAATGCTTTACCGTACCATCTGAGCCACAAGGGAGTTTCGTCTGAAAGCTGTCTCAGAAGGTAATTTGTATCATGTTTAAAATGTCAAAGCCAAGTGTCTCCACCTCTGTTTAATGAAAAGTAAGGTATTTATACCTGATATAAATCCATAAATATGGAGATGGGGATCTACTAAGGATTTTTACATAAAATATAAAATTTGGACAATACAGATACCAAGTCTTATAAAACCCATACTTAAAATATTGTAAGTACCAGAAGAGATGTGACCATATTGGACCTTATCCGTGGGATTGTCATCTTTTAAACAAAAGTACCCAATACAAGTATTCCCTGTGGCATAAGCCCATGCATGAGCTTCCTTCTCTTACCTCCCTTGTTTCCTGTTGCCCAGTGTTAGATAAGGATTTTTGCTAGTGGTTCCAAATTACTGTCACTTGCTCTTCAGTTCCTCTCTCATAAGTTGACACTTTTACTTAGTCTCTGAGTACATTAGGCACATTTCCAACGTGACAGAAAATGTTGGATGCTTACATTTAGTGCTTTAACATCTTAGATCCTTTTCCTTACTTGTTAAATGAGGTTAGTTTCTTGTTTTCTGCTGAATTAATAAGTTTTTGTGGCTCAGCTGATAAAGAATCTGCCTGCAGTGTGAGAGACCTGGGTTCGATCCGTGGGTTGGGAAGATCCTCTGGAGAAGGGAAGGGCTACCCACTCCAGTATTGTGGCCTGGAGAATTCCACGGACTGTATAGTCCATGGCGTCCCAAAGAGTCAGACACAACTAAGTGACTTTCCATGTCACTTTCCATGTGAACGCCCTTTATATATTGGAAGTCACAAATGGTTATTGTTGTTTAGTATTACTTTGTTCCTTTGCTACCTTGAAATACTGACTACTTTCACATTACCTCCTAGGAATATTTTATAGTAAGTTTCCTGTATAACTTTAACTCTGAGAGGCTGTTTTCTCATCGGTGTAAGGATTTGGGCTGTTTACCTTTTGTCCTTTTAGTCTCCTCTCTTTTGGGGAGCCTTCCCCTTTATTTGTTAAAAATGAAATGTGAAAACTTTAGTATGAACTATTTTGTTTATTTTGGAGGTATTTTAAATTTTCCTTTCACATTTTCCATTTGGCTTGCTTTTTTTAAATCTCCCTAACCTTATCTATTTTTCTAGACATAAGAAGTACTATAAAAGATTAATGTTTCCTTCTCCTTAGAATTCCCTGCTTTCCCTCCCCATTCCTAAAACATAAATTGTTCTTATATTTCCTCCTTCATTTGTCACCCCTTATTTTTAAGAAGTGATCCCTCCTATAACATCTGCTGTTTCTCTTAACTGTTACTTAATTCAGGTGTTGTGCAAGGAGATAACAAACTTGTCTGTTTTAAACATCCATTTTGCTGAGTACAATATTAGTTAATTGGTATTTTCAATTCATTTAAAGAAGGTGTTTTAAAAGTTGCACTAAGATAATCTTATGTTTCTACTTAAAGGTAACTTGAAATTAAGCATTAGAAATGAGCTGATGTTGGGAATCACTTACGTTGTTATCTTCGTTTTCCCCTTATTCTTCCTCTTTTAAAAATTTTGCTTTTAAAGAAAACAGTACAGGAAATTGGACAATACATTATATATCATTTCTATTTTATTTCTATTTATTTATTTGAATTTGCCAGAAGAGTTTCTCCAAATATTTAGAGATTTTTTTTTTGTCTACCTCAGAACTGAATCCCTCAGTTATCTGAACTGGGGGAGAAATTAGTAGTTTGGCATCATTCAGTTTTCTGGTTAGCTGATGTTCAGTTATGTTAAACTCTTGCTATGATTCCTAAGTGCTCTACTTTAATGATGTATAACACATGTACAGAAAGAGTGTTCAAAACATAATTGTTAGCCTAAATGATTTCTCACAAAGCAGGCACTAGTGAAAACTGCCATTTAAGGAAAGAAATAGAGATTACCAGCATCCCAGAAGTTCCTTTGTACATCTTCCTTAATCACTAACTCCCCTTCCCAAAGTAACCAGTATATTGATTGCTAATGCTTTAGTATAGTTTTATCTGTTTTTGAGCTTTACATAAATAAAATTGTACAGTATATGTTATTTTGTGCTTTTAGTGTCTTGTTGTTCAGCATAGTGTTTGAATTTCATTGATATTATTATATGTAATGTAGCTCCCTTTGGTTTTAATTTGCATTTCCCTGATTACAGATGATGCTGAGGATATTTTCATATAGTTATTGGCCCATGAATTTCCTCTTTTGTAAAGTACCTGTTGAGATTCTTGCTGTTTTCCTGTTGAATTCTTTTGTTCTTGTTTTTTTTGACTAATTTGTAGAAGTTCTCTATATATACAAGCCCTTTGTTAGTTACATGTGTTGCAGATATCTTTTCCCATTTTGTGGTTTGCTTTTTCATTCTTTTGATGTCTTTGGAACTTTTAATCTAGTCCAGACTTTTTAGTCTTTTTCTAAGACTAAATAAAAGCAATATCTTTTGTCTGCTATTTTAGATATCTTTCTCTTTTATTGTCTTGTAGAAGCTTTTCTGTTTTGTCCTTTACATTGAGTTACAATCCATCTGAAAGTGATTTTATGTATAGTGTATGTTAAGTGCAGCTGGGATCAAGTTTCATTGCTTTCCACGTGGATATGCATTGGCCCCTGAAGTATCTCTTGGAAAGACCGTATGTTCCTCATTGTCCTGCACTGACACCTATGTAGTAAGTCAGGTGTCCATATATGTGTGAATCTGTTTATAGTCTCTTTTCTGTTTCATTGGTCTGTTGATGCTTGCAAAAGTACCACACTGTCATTACTGGAGAATTATAATAAGTTTTGATATCCGGTAGAGCTAATTCTCCCTGTTTTGTTTTGTTTTGTTTTCCTCATGGGTACCTGTACTTGGCACTGTGAATTACTGTAGAAACTTTAGAATTGGTTTCTTAAGTTCTCAGGTATAAAAGACAAAGCCTGTTGGGATCTACACTCAGCATTTCTCAAGAGGTTGCAGTCAAGCTGATAACAAACAGTGTAGTTTCTCAAGATGTAACTGGAGTTGGAAGATCCACTTCCAAGCTCACTCATGTAGGTGTTGGCACGAGTTTCAGTTCCTTATGTGGAATTATGGCCTCCCCTAGAGCTAGTGACCCAAGAGTGAGAGAAAAAGTAACCCTTTGCTACCTTCTTTGTTCTGTTCACATACTGTCTGTCACTTCTACTTTGTTCTATTGATGGGAAGTTGAGTCACTAGTCTTTTTCAAAGAACCAGCTTTTGGTTTTATTCATTTTTTTTCTTGTTTTGATTTATATTTCATAATGTTCTGCCTTTATTGTTTTTTTTTCCTATATTTTTTGGTTAGATTATTATTGAAAAACTTTTTGAACTAGATACTTAACTGATTTGTAGGTTTTCTTTTAGCCTATGAATTCGCTCTCAACATGACATTAACTCACCTCCCAAAGTTTGATGTTTATTGTCATTCAGTTTAGAATGTTTTCCTAATGTTCCATGGAGTTTTCTTATTTAGAGTTATTTAAAATGACTATTTCTTAGTTTCTGAACGTATGGCAATTTTGTGGATTAAAAAAAAAAAACAAAAAAACATTTCGAATTCAAAACCACTGTAGTCAGAAAACATATTCTTTAGGATTTTGGTCCTGTGAAATTTGTTGTAAAGCGAGGATGGCTGCAATAGCTAGGCCGGCGCACTAAGCGAGGACGGCTGCGAGAGCTGGGCCAGCGCACTAAGCACGGACGGCTGCGAGAGCCGAGAGGAGCTGCCCCGCATCCGACGTCAGTGGCAGCAGGAAAGAGGCACCCCGCGTCCGAGGTCAGGGGCCGCAGCCCAGAGGAGCTACCCCGCATCTGAGGTCAGGGCAGTGGCTGAGTGGAGGTACCCCGCATCCAAGGCCTGGGGCAGCCAGGCAGAGACACCCCACGTCCGAGGTCAGGACGGCCAGAAGAAGCCACCTTGCGCTCGAGGCCAGGGGCGGTAACCCTGAGGAGCCACCCCAAGCTCAAGCCTGAGGCCAGGGGCGGCAGCTGAAAGGAGCTACCCACACCAGAGGCCAGGACTGGCAGCCGAGAGAATCAACCTGAGGAGCAGTGGCTGCACAGGAGCAGGAGGGCCTAGAGGAGCTATCCCACATTGAAGGTCAGGAAGGCTGTGGTAGGGAGATACCTCTTGTTCAAGGTAAGAAACAGCAGCTGTGCTTTGCTGGAGCAGCTGTGAAAAGATACCCCACGCTCAAGGTAAGAGAAACCCAAGTAAGATGGTAGGTGTTGCAAGAGGGCATCAGAGGGCAGACACACTGAAACCATACTCACAGAAAACTAGTCAATCTAATCACACCAGGACCACAGCCTTGTCTAACTCAGTTAAACTAAGCCATGCCCGTGGGGCAACCTGGGTGGGTTGGGTGGAGAGGTCTGACAGAACGTGGTCCACTGGAGAAGGGAATGGCAAGCCGCTTCAGTATTCTTGCCTTAAGAGCCCCATGAACAGCATGAAAAGGCAAAATGATAGGATACTGAAAGAGGAACTCCCCAGGTCAGTAGGTACCCAATATGCTACTGGAGATCAGTGGAGAAATAACTCCAGAAAGAATGAAGGGATGGAGCCAAAGCAAAAAACAGCTTCAGTATTCTTGCCTTGAGAACCCCATGAACAGCATGAAAAGGCAAAATGATAGGATACTGAAAGAGGAACTCTCCAGGTCAGTAGGTGTCCAATATGCTACTGGTGATCAGTGGAGAAATAACTCCAGAAAGAATGAAGGGATGGAGCCAAAGCAAAAACAATACCCAGTTGTGCATGTGACTGGTGATAGAAGCAAGATCCAATGCTGTAAAGAGCAATATTGCATAGCAACCTGGAATGTCAGGTCAATGAATCAAGGCAAATTGGAAGTGGTCAAACAGGAGATGGCAAGGGTGAACGTCAACATTCTAGGAATCAGCGAACTAAAATGGACTGGAATGGGTGAATTTAACTCAGATGACCATTATACCTACTACTGTGGGCAGGAATCCCTCAGAAGAAATGGAGTAGCCATCATGGTCAACAAAAGAGTCCGAAATGCAGTACTTGGATGCAGTCTCAAAAAGGACAGAATGATCTCTGTTCGTTTCCAAGGCAAACCATTCAATATCACAGTTATCCAAGTCTATGCCCCAACTAGTAATGCTGAAGAAGCCGAAGTTGAACGATTTTATGAAGACCTATAAGACCTTTTAGAACACCCAAAAGAGATGTCCTTTTCATTATAGGGGACTGGAATGCTAAAGTAGGAAGTCAAGAAACTCCTGGAGTAACAGACAAATTTGGCCTTGGAATGCGGAATGAAACAGTGGTTAGAGGGCAACTTTTTAGCCCAAAAGTAATCTATGACTTAGAAATTAAGGCAGAAAACCAAGACACTAGCAGTCAACTTTCAGATCAGAAAACCAACAAAATAGGATATGAGAGAGGGAAGAAACAATTAGATGAGGGCAGAGGAGGTGCTTATGGGGACACAGAAGACAGGAAGAACATGTGGAGTTCGGGCATAAAATCACTTTAAAGAAACAGTCTTTGGAGAGGTGGATACACGAAGATCATGCTAGTTGTGGAAGGAAGACAACATATACCCCTGGAGGGTATAGTCAGGAGTTAACACTGGATGAAAAACCAGAGTCGAGTGTGGAGCCTTTCCCATCCTGTGCCTAGACAGAGGGCAGTACGGATAACCTTAGCAAGCGAGGACACATATAAAGAGTCAATAAACACAGGAAACAGCCCCACAAGAGGAGATGAAGAAAATGAGCAGCATCCTCTCCTCAGGAAAACCAGTGCTTAAATCCACACATGTGGGAACTCGAGTCCAGAGGCAAGACTAGGAATCAATCAGACAGCCGCCCACACCTCTGTTGTATCACCTGCAGCAACAAGGTGGCAGGCAACACCTTCCGTTCCATCAGGTACCACACAGACTGCATGTCTCACCCGAAATATGATAGGTCTGGAGAAGCACTTATCCCATGGGGTAACATCAAGAGGTGATACACATGCATCTGGGTGCATTTGAATGAGGGATCAAATTCTCATGCCCAGAGCTCCTCTCTCCCTCACTGGTATTGCAATCCGTAGCCTCTTGTCTTTTGGGGAGAGAGGAGGGGGAAGAGGGAAGGAATTCACTTTCCAGCAATTACATGGAGAAGAGACACTTTGGAATTTTTGCCTTGATTTTTATGCATTTTAATTGCCTTGATTTTATGCATTTACTTATTTTCGGTTGTGCTGTGTCTTCCTTGTGGTGCTCAGCTTCTCCTTGTGGTGCTTCTCTTGTTATGCAGTATTAGCTCTAGGCAAGAGGGCTCATGTGGCTCACGAGCTTTGCTGCTCCAAGGCATGTGGAATCTTCCCAGATTGGGGATAGAACCAGTGTCCCCTGCATTGGCAGGCAGATCCTTGACTACCTCTTTTGCATTGATTTCTGAGGGTCTTTTCTCTTTCCCTTCTCTGTTATAATTACTTTCCTACTATCCAATTTTGCCACTCCCAACTTGGTTCAAGTCACTTCCCGGGGCTTTCTCAGCATGAATGTTGAAAGCTTAGACTTACCTCTTCAACCTCTAGAAAGATGCATCCTAAATTCTGACCTGAAAGAATAAAAACCTAAGATTTGCCTGGAAAGGTTCAGCCTCAGCCTTCTGAGGGGAAAATTTAAGTAACAACTGTCCAGTCTATGCCCTTTGTTCAACAGCAACTCATGAGCCTCCTTCAGGAGCAGAAGGCAAATTCTTACCAGGCCTACCTGCCTCCATGAAGTATAGCACAGCACAGATACGCAGAGAACAATAACCCAATATAGTTTAATACAAAGTCAGGAAGAGATGCCCAACATGAAATGTTTAAGCAATAAAGTTACTATTGGTGGGCAGAGGTGGGTAGGAGACTCTAAGGATCAACTGGGGAGTAGGTCTTGAGAAACTCCACTGGTAGAAGTCAGGGGTGGGCATCAGGCTTGGAGGAGACACATAAGCCAACACTGAATTTGTGCAAACACACACAATTAGGATCACACCATGGACCTTCCTGGTGGTCCAGTGGTTAAGAATCAGCTTTGCAATGCAGGGGACATGGGTTCGATCTCAGGTCAGGGAACTAAGATCCCACAGGCCATGGAGCAACTAAGCCCACCTGTGACAACTACTGAGCCCGCACACTCTGGAGCCCATGTGCCACTACAGGTGAGTCTGTGTACTTCAATGCAAGATCCCTCATGATGCAATGAAGATCCTGCATGCCAAAACTAGGATGTGACACAGTCAAATAAATGAATAGTTAAAAAAAAAAAAGGTTACACCAGGTTGAGTGAGATGGTTTACAAATGACAGAAAGCAGGGGGAAAAGCTAAAAATGTGAAGGAGCTTTTCTGTAAACTGTATGGAGAATAAAATGCCAGCCACACCTCCAGAAAGTGTTCATAACAGCATTCTTCAATTAACAGGGTAAAGGCTAGAGCAGTAAAGGAACAGACGAACGCCAGGCACTTCTCCTGGGTCGTTACTGTAAACTTGGCAGTCAGAAACCTCTGGATTGCCATTTCTCCCACAATGAATTAAAGCCACAGAGAGGTTCATTGGTACGTTCAAGGTCAGACAGGTAATAAAGACTGAATTTGGGATTTAAATGAGGCCATTGGCTTCCCAGGCCTGTGCCTGATGCTCAATAAGTGAAAATCAACATCATTTGGTGATAAGTGCAAAGAAAGTATTTCTCCACATCTCTCAAGTTATTCTTTTAGCTCTGTGAGCTAGACATGACAGAAGAAAAATAAGAAAATGAAAACTCAGAGAAGTAAACATACTTTTAAAGTGATGAATGGCCAAAGAAGAAAACATGTAACGTAATATGAGGAGGAAAATGCCATTTGACAAAACAAGAAAAATGAATCCAAATACTAGCTTAGAAGGAAGCTTGCCCTCAGATGTATCCAAGACAGAAGAACAGGGCTGAAAAAGAACCTCCTAACCTCTATTGAGGTGTGAAAAAAAAGAAGGAAATTAGACCAAAAAAAAAAAAAAGATCACAGACCAATTTCTAAACCACTGCTGAGTCCAAGGCAAATGAGAAAGTCCTGGGGACTTCCCTGGTGGTCCACTGGCTAAGACTCTGTGTTTCCAATGGAGGGAACCAGGGTTCCGTCCTTGGTTATAGATCCCACATGCCACAACTAAGACCCAGTGTAGTCAAACAGATATTACCAAAAAAAAGCCCTGCCCTGACCAACAAAACAGGGAAGAAACTGTGCACCCCAGGGAAGAAGCCTGAGCCCCTTCTATGTCTGAGCACTCCTTTTGTTTGACATCTGAGACAGTCCTTGAATCCTTCTCAGAAAAATGCTATAAAATGCTTGACATGAAATTCGTAGATTTCAAGCAACTACATAGAAATATATCTATCACAATTTTGAGGGGGACATATTAAAAGACTTATCAATTTAGCAGTGTTTCTTTTTAATAGCTGCACATTTCTTGACACTCCTTCATTAAGAGGTAGGGTCCACAACCTGTCTCCTTGATCCTGGGTGGATTTGTTGTTTGAAACTAACAGAGTACAACATTGATTCTCTGTAACTTACAAGGCTTTCATAAAAGACCATGCAGCTTCCACCTTGATCAATCACTGCAACACTCACCTTTGGAGCCCCATGCCATGTAATAAGTGTGACTACCTTGAGACTGCCAGACTCTGGGGACACCAAGGCCATAGGGAAAAATCAAACATAAGCACTCCAGTGTGACAGTCCCAGCTGAGCCCAGGCTTCCAAACACTCCAGCCTAGGCACCAGATATGAGGGAATGAATATTCAGATGGTTCCAGCTGCTAGCTCTTGAGTCTTCTTTGCTGAGAGGGCCACAGACACTGTGGAAGTGAGAAAAGCTGGCCACACTTGTGTCTTGTCTTAATTCTTTATCCCTACAAAACCCATGAGCATAATATTTTGCTTGTGGCACAAATTTGGGTGAAATTTCTTATGCAACATAGTCCCTGGACCAGCCACTTTAACACTTTAACACATGAGCAACAACACTGAGTGAAAAAGCTGACTTAAAACTCAACATTCAAAAAGCTAAGATCATGGCATCTTGTCCCATTACTTCACGGCAAATAGAAAGGGGAAAAGTGGAAACAGTGACAGATTTTCTTGGGCTCCAAAATCACTGAAGATGGTAACTGCAGCCATGAAATTGAGATGCTTGTTCCTTGAAAGGAAAGCTATGACAAACCTAGATAATGTGTTAAAAAGCAGGGACATCACTTTGCCAACATCCATATAGTCAAAGCTATGGTTTTTCCAGTAGTCAGGTATGGATGTGAGAATTAGACTATAAAGAAGGCTGAGCACCAAAGAATTGATGCTTTTAAACTGTGATGTTGGAGAAGACTCTTGAGAGTCCCTTGGGCTGCAAGGAGATCCAACCAGTCCATCCTAAAGGAAATCAGTCCTGAATATTCATTGTAAGGATTGATGCTGAAGCTGAGTGACTGAGCAACTAAACTGAACTGATGCTGAAGCTAAAGCTCCAATGCTCTGGCCACCTGATGTGAAAAGCCAACTCACTGGAAAAGACCTTGATGCTGGGAAAGACTGAAGGCAAAAGGAGAAGGGAGCTATGGAGGGTGATGGTTGGATGGCATCACCAACTCAATGGACATGAATTTGAGCAAACTCAGGGAGAAAGTGGAGGACAGGGAAAACTGGCATGTTGCAGTCCATGGGGTCACAAAGAGTTGGAAACAACTTAGTAACTGAAGAACAACACTGAGTGGCAGGCTGTCATAGGGAACCATCATTGAAAAGCAAGGACAACTATCAAGCCTATGTACAGATGTTGTATCATGACATGAAAACTGCTACGGATTCCACTGCTTTACAAAGCCCCATACCCAGATGGCCTACATTCAGGATGGAAGGGACACTCCATTTCAGTTGTTCAGTTGCTCAGTTGTGTCTGACTCTTTGTAACCCTATGGACTTCAGCATGCCAGGCTTCCCTGTCCATCACCATCTCCTGGAGTTTGCTGAAACTCATGTCCATTTTCTCGATTATGCCATCCAACAATTTCGTCCTCTGTCATCCCCTTCTCCACTTGCCTTCAATTTTTCTCAGCATCAGGGTCTTTTCAAGTGATTTAGGTCTTCACAGCAGGTGGCCAAAGTATTCAAGCTTCAGCATCAGTCCTTCCAATGAATACTCAAGATTGATTTCCTTTAGGATTGACTGGTTTGATCTCCTTACAGTCCAAGGGACTCTCAAGAGTCTTCTCCAACATCACAGTTCAAAAGCATCAATTCTTCTGCACTTAGCCTTCTTTATAGTCCAACTCTCAGGTCCATACATGACTGCTCAAAAAACCATAGCTTAGATTAGATGGACCTTTGTTGGCTAAGTAAAGTCTCTGCTTCTCTATACGCTGTCTAGGTTTGTCATAGATGAACATTAAGATGGGATTTTCTCATGGTCCTCTAAAACTTGGTTCATGGAACTAGGGATAAGTAGTAATACAGAGTTGGCTCATGGAACTGGGAATAAGGACTCCTGAGTTAGACGGAGCCAAAGGCATCAAAAGGCTGGTTATAAAGGAGCTGAGGTCACTAACTCAAGTTTGGACAAGAAAAGAGAGAAGAGAGAGAAAGAACAATAACTCAGCAGGGAGATCAGAAGGCTGTCCAATTACGATTTCCAGAGATCCAGGAAAAGGGACATCTATTTGAGTAATGGATTCAGTATGTGAATAAATACCAGGGAGAGACAGTGGTTTAGTGCTAGATATTTCTACAACTTTCACATAACTAACAAAAACTCCATTTAAATTTAGATACAATGTTAGGAATCGAGGGGTGCTGAGAATTAAGGACAAGGCCTGTGAAAAGGATAAGGGCTACTTTATAAAGCCCCCAAATCTTTATACTTTATGAAGATAGGGACTTAAAACTCAGATGAGGTTGCTCATCCAAGTGTATGAAATCCCATGAAAATAAGGGATCTATCAAGTAATGTCTTAAAAGAGCTTTATTACCATTATTAAAAGAATCAAAACTAGGGATGCATTTTTAATTGCAGTATAGTTGATTTATAATATTGTGTTGAGTTCTGTTCTACAGCAAAGTGATTATGTTATATATATATATATAAGTATATATATATATATGTACACACACATACACACCAGCTTTCCTGGTGGTTCTGACAGTAAAAGAATCCTGCCTGCAAGTCAGGAGACCTGAGTTTGATCCCTGGGTTAAGAAGATCCCCTGGAGAAGGGAATGACTACTTACTCCAGTACTCTTGCCTAGAGAATACCATGGACAGAGGAGCCGGGCAGGCTGCAGTGCATGGGGTTGCAAAGAATCAGAAACAACTGAGCAACTAACACTAACACTGCAGAAAAACAAAAGGGTGCTTTACCCAAGCAGGCTGCAAACCTCCTGTTTTTACTTTTAATACCGAGTTGCTGTAAGTTGGAAGCTAGAAAACCATGTGGACCTGTCCAAAGTGTTTGGGCACTTGCCAAGTAAGTTCAGCTTGAAACAGGAGGGACCTAAACATATATATATGTATGTATATATACATTCTTTATATTCTTTTCTACTATGGTTTATATCAGGATATTGCACCTTGTTTTTTACAGGATTACATTTTTTATTATTTTTTTTAATTTTATTTTTACTTTATCCTACTTTACAATACTGTATTGGTTTTGCCATACATTGACATGAATCAACCACAGGTGTACACGAGCTCCCAATCCTGAAACCCCTTCCCACCTCTCACCCCATATCATCTCTCTGGTTCATCCCCGTGCACCAGCCCCAAGCATCCTGTATCCTATATCGAACATAAACTGGCGCTTCATTTCTTACATTATAATATACATGTTTCAATGCCATTCTCCCAAATCATCCCACCCTCTTCCTCTCCCTCAGAGGCCAAAAGTCCATTCTATACATCTGTGTCTCTTTTGTTGTCTCACATACAGGGTCATCATTACTATCTTTCTAAATTCCATATATATGTGTCAGTATACTGTATTGGTGTTTTTCTTTCTGGCTTACTTCACTCTGTATAATCGGCTCCAGTTTCATCCATCTCATTAGAACTGAGTCAAACTTATTCTTTTTGAGGGCTGAGTAATACTCCATTGTGTATATGTACCACAGCTTTCTTATCCATTCATCTGCTGATGGACATCTGGGTTGTTTCCATGTCCTGGCAATTATAAACATTGCTGCAATGAACATTGGGGTACACGTGTCTCTTTCAATTCGAGTTTCCTCGGTGTGTATGCCCAGCAGTGGGATTGCTGGGTCGTAAGGCAGCTCTATTTGCAATTCTTTCAGGAATCTCCACACTGTTTTCCATAATGGCTGTACTAGTTTGCATTCCCACCAACAGTGTAAGAGGGTTCCCTTTTCTCCACATCCTCTCCAGCATTTATTGCTTGTAGACTTTTGGATCGCAGCCATTCTGACTGGTGTGAAATGGTACCTCATTGTGGTCTTGATTTGCATTTCTCTGATAATGAGTGATGTTGAGCATCCTTTCATGTGTTTATTAGCCATCCGTATGTCTTCTTTGGAGAATGCCTATTTAGTTCTTTGGCCCATTTTTTGACTGGATTGTTTGTTTTTCTGGAGTTGAACTGCATAAGTTGCTTGTATATTTTTGAGATTAGTTGTCAGTTGCTTCATTTGCTATTGTTTTCTCCCATTCAGAAGGCTGTCTTAATTCCACTGAAATCCCAATCTGAGCAACAGATGGAGTTCGGACAATATTCATGGTTCCAAACGGGTGTTGGCTTCCTTCTGAAGCCTCCCTGCCACCAAGCAGCTGAACGTGGTGGTGGCGACTCCACTCAGCCGGCAGGGACCTGAGGCCGAGGATTAAAAGTCCTGGGGCTACTGCTGTGGTCGAGCCCAAGAACCTTCCAGAACGTGGAGTAGGCCTCCTGCCCCTCATTTACATAGTGACGATGCCAGGGCAGGAACGCCTTCTGCCTCCGCGACCTCTGACCCCAGGGTTACATTTTTTAAACAACAACAAAAATCCTCAGATTTTTATCTGACTGTACCTTTCACAAAGGCATTCTCTATATATCTGCCAAAAAATAAAAATTTAAAGAAACTGGGTATCATTACTAATAATAAGATACCAAAATCAGAAATGTATTTTCCTTTAAAAGAAAAAAACGTCCAAAGTAAAAGACGGAATGATATGGCTGGTGGAGTGATCAGAATACATCTTTATTAAGGTCTTCATCTTAGTTGTTAAAGTTAATGGTACCCGAAAACAGTTACAGTAGTAACATCAAAGATCACTGATTGCAGGTCACCAAAACAAATACAAAAATGAGAAAATTCAAAATTTGAGAATTACAAAAATTGACACAGACACAAAGTGAGCAAATGATGGGAAAATGGCACCTATAGACTTAGTTGATGTAGGATTGCCACAAGCCTTCGATTTGTTTTCAAAAAAGGCAGTATCTGCAAAGCTCAGTAAAGTGAAGTATGCCTATGCTTATTTAGGTCCCCAGAAAAAGCAAGAAGCTTATGGAGTACGTATCTCTGTAAGAATTATTGATGTCAGAGCCAACCTGTTTAAAGCTGAAGACCCCTTAGAGGAAAGTCATGTTAAAATAGTCATTGGAAGGACTTCCCTGATGGTCCAGTGGTTAAGACTCACTGTTTCCATTCCAAGGGGTGCAGGTTCAATCCCTGGACAGGGAACTAAGGTCCCACATGCTGTGCTGCATAGACTTAGAAATTTAGCCAAAGTAAATTCACATGTCTTTAAATTTCAGAACTTCTTAAAAAATAATGGTAGGTATCCCATGACATCTGTTTAGTTCAGTTCAGTCGCTCAGTCATGGAATTTTTCAAAAGATTCCAAGATAATTCTGATATGCGGATTTTAAAAAGTGATGACAGGTTTTTCTATTAAATGCTAGTTTGGGTGGTGTAGAATTCTATAAGTTTTCTGTTGACAGTCATGATACAATAATACAGTGGTCAGTTCAGTCACTCAGTCGTGTCTGACTCTTTGTGAACCCATGGACTACAGCACGCCAAGCTTCCCTGTCCATCACTAACTCCCAGAGCTTGCTAACACTCATGTCCATCGAGTTGCTGATGCCATCCAACCATCTAATCCTCTGTCATCCACTTCTCCTGCCTTCAGTCTTTTCCTGGCATCAGGGTCTTCTCCAGTGGGTCAGTTCTTCGCATGAGGTGGCCAAGGTATTGGTGCTTCAGCATCAGTCCTTCCAAGGACTATTCAGGACTAATTTCCTTTAGGATTGGCTGGTTTGATCTCCTTACTGTACAAGAGACTCTCAAGAGTCTTCTCCAACACCACAGTTTGAAAACATCAGTTCTTTGGTGCTCAGCTTTCTAAGGTCCAACATGTATGGATGTGAGTACATCCATACATGACTACTGGAAGAACCATAGCTTTGACTATACGGACCTTTGTTGGTAAAATAATGTGTCTTTTTTTATATGCTGTCTAGGTTCCTCATAGCTTTTCTTCCAAGGAGCAAACGTCTTTGAATTTCATGGCTGCAGTCACCATCTGCCATGATTTTGGAGCCCAAGAAAATAAAATCTGTCACTGTTGCCATTGTTTCCCCCTCTATTTGCCATGAAGTGATGGGACTAGATACCGTGATCTTAGTTTTTGAATGTTGAGTTTTAAGACAGGGTTTTCACTATCCTCTTTCACTTTCATCAAGAAGCTCTTTAGTTCCTCTTCACTTTTTACCGCAGGGTGATATCATCAGCATATCTGACATTATTGGTATTTCTCCCAGAAATCTTGATTCTAGCTGGTGGTTTATCCAGCTTGGGATTTTTCATGATGTACTCTGAATATAAGTTTAAAAAGCAAAGTGACAATATACAGCCCTAGAACTAATTTTGAATGTTGAATTTTAAGACAGGTTTTTCACTATCCTCTTTCACTTTCATCAAGAAGCTCTTTAGTTCCTCTTCACTTTTTACCGCAGGGTGATATCATCAGCATATCTGACATTATTGGTATTTCTCCCAGAAATCTTGATTCTAGCTGGTGGTTTATCCAGCTTGGGATTTTTCATGATGTACTCTGAATATAAGTTTAAAAAGCAAAGTGACAATATACAGCCCTAGAACTAGCCCAGTTCTAACTGTTGCTTCTTGACCTGCAATACAGATTTCTCATGAGGCAGGTAAGGTGGCTTAGTATTCCCATCTCTTTAAAGTTTTCCACTGTTTGTTGTGATCCACACAGTCAAAGGTTTTGGCATATTCAATAAAGCAGAAGTAAATTTTTGGAACTCTCTTGATTTTTCTATCATCCAGTGGATGCTGGCAATTTGATCTCTGGTTCCTCTGCCTTTTCTAAATCCAGCTTGAATATCTGGAAGTTCTTAGTTCATGTACTGTTGAAGCCTCACTTGGAGAATTTTGAACATTACCTTGCTAGCGAGTGAGATGAGTTTAATTGTGCAGTAGTTTGAATATTCTTTGGCGTTGCCTTTCTTTGAGATTGGAATGAAAACTGACCTTTTCCAGTCCTGTGACCACTGCTGAGTTTTCCAAATTTGCTGGCATATTGAGTGCAGCAATTTAACAGCATCATCATTTAGGATCTGAAATAGCTCAGCTGGGATTCCATCACCTCCACTAGCTTTGTTTGTAGTGATGCTTCTTAAGGCCCCCTTGACTCCAGACTCCATGATGTCTGGCTCTAGGTGAGTGATCACACCATTGTGGTTATCTGGATCATTCAGATCTTTTTTGTGTAGTTCTTAAGAGTCGGACATGACTGAGTGACTTCACTTCTGTGTTTCTTGCTATCTATTTCTTGCTAAAAGTACTATTAGAAGTGATTTTCCTGAGATAATTATAATAGAAAAGTAACTTTCTAAATTTTGGTAGTTAAACTTGCTTTTCTAACTCTGTATGTAGAAAGGTCTTAGCAATATACTTTTACTTTCCTCTCAAGTTGCATCTTTTTCCTTTAAATTTGAAGAAATTGAGCTCTTTACGTACTTCATAATAAAGCATCAATCAAATTTGTTTGATTCTGCATACAAAATATGCTCAAGATACAGTCACTCACATTGCAAATTTAATGTGTTCTTCCCTAAAACATTTGTCTATTATTTTTTGAAATTCCTTTAAAATTATTAATATTTTGGTACTTCCATGGCAGTTCAGTGGTTAAGACTGCAGCTTCCACTTCATGGGGCTCCAGTTTGATACCTGATTGAGGAAGTAAGATCCCACATGCCATGCAGCATGCCTGAAAAAAATGTAAAAAGAAAGGAAAAATTGCTATTTCCAGTCCACCTTCTGGTTTTGGTTTGATGCCTTATTTTCTTGAAATCTCACTAGCATTTTCTGTCTTTTTAGCCTTTAGAACATTTTTTTAAATAAATGAATCTCATTACAATTAAAACTGTTTGTGTGTAGCTGCCCCCCCCCCCCATAC